>JAECUM010006872.1:0-74063 GCA_016617855.1 Megalonaias nervosa
TAGGCATGCTGAATTGGATAGACTTGGTCGGGTTAGAATAGTTTCATTAAATTTATTTTAGGCATGCTGAATTGGATAGACTTGGTCGGGTTAGAATAGTTTCGTTAAATTTATTTTAGGCATGCTGAATTGGATAGACTTGGTCGGGTTAGAATAGTTTCATTAAATTTATTTTAGGCATGCTGAATTGGATAGACTTGGTCGGGTTAGAATAGTTTCATTAAATTTATTTTAGGCATGCTGAATTGGATAGACTTGGTCGGGTTAGAATAGTTTCATTAAATTTATTTTAGGCATGCTGAATTGGATAGACTTGGTCGGGAGAAAGAGGTTGCCATGAGTAAAGTGAAGGAAGCATACGTAGAGCGAGAACACGCTCTGCAGAACAGCATCCGGGAGCTCCAGACCAAACTGGAAGATGCTACAACAAAAATCAGGCAGCTGGAGTGGACCAATCAGGATCTGGAAAAAGACAAAAATATACAGATAGAAAAGTTAGCATAAACTATTGCTATTTTCCTTGAGTAAATAGCTTTCCATTTTGAATACATTCCCAAATCACAATAATGTTTGGAAAGAAGCACTGCTACATCTTGTATTCAGTGTTGTTATGATTTTGGGAGCATGGTTTATGCTCATACCAGGAAGAAAGCACTTATTCTCCTGAAGAGTGACATGGCAGAGGTTGTTGTTGTTGTTGTTGTTGTAGGGTTTAACGCCATTTTTCAGCACGACATAGGCTATACATGGCTGCCAGTATAACTGGTGGAGGAAGAACCCTGGAAAACCCCGGGAAGAACCACCGACCCACGAGAAGCTATTGGCAGGCTTTCTCATGTACCCACGTTAGCCGAGCCTGAGACTTGAACCCACGCAGACAGAGGTGAGATGGCAGTGATCCAGAACAGTGAGTGCTTTAGACCACTTGGCCACTTGGGGTCCCCATGGCAGAAGTAGAATATACAGCATTGTCTTCTCCCATTACCTATTCTTCTAATGTTATTGTTATTGTGGAATGTATTAAAGGAGAAAGCAAATTGTTTATTAAATTATGCTTCGCTGAGAATACTTACCTTATCCCTTTTCTATTAAACCCTCCCAAATCTCCCCACATAAGCAAGTATCTTGATTGAGGTATTGCTCAAGCTAAACTTAGTAAATAATTGTACCCACCTGATGGTGCTTAGGGGAGGTAATTGGAAGGTGTGGGAAGAGTTTCTTCCCTTCATTTATATCGTCTATAGATGAGAAAGTTGAAAATTTGTTATCTTTCTGCAGTTGCTAGAATTCTTCTTCTATACCATTACTGTGAATGGGTAAATTGTCTCAGAGAAACATAGTTTTCTAAAAGCATTTGCTTTCTTTAGGCAGAGACAAATATTTTAGTACTTTAATAGTTTTAAAAGAAGAGATAGTGTCACTTTTCACAATCAAAGAATTTTTTTAAAATTTTAAGTTATCATTGGCAAGATAGGAAAAATGTTCATTTAAAAATTCAGCATAAATAGAAGTATGTCAGATAAAACATTAACTTCAGTGCAATAAAATTGGTGATATTTAATAATTTGTCTCTTTGTTCTTGGATACAAGCAAATGAAAAACATTTCTCAAATTTTTGTTTTGATGGTAACAAAAGAACTTAAAAATTGTAGAGTTATATAACCAAAGTTGTATGTAACATTACAGAAAATTAAAACAGGATGTTCGATATTCTTTAAGATGTACTCATCAGTTTATCATGGTGGAGTACATTATTGCAAGCTTTTTGATTGGCTTCTTTGTTTTTAGTGATGTGTGACTCTCAAAGATATCTTCATTATGCTAGATATATGCTTCATTTGCCAAGTTTAAAAAACGAAATGTTCTTTTTAGATTTCACTAACAAGAATGTCTTATTATTTTTGGACCAAAATTGATTTATTCTGTACACTCTAGTTTTGATAATGTTTCTCATTTTTAAAATATGCTGTCAGGCTTCGGGAGGAACTGCAAGATGTGAAAGAGAAATGGGCGAGGCAGGTGGTAGAGATATCAAGAGGTCAGGTCAGTAAGGACCTTGAGGTACAAAACCTCAGGGAGGCAGAGGCAAAGATCAAGAGAGAATTGCTGCAGAAGAAAGAAGATATAGAGAGGTAACAGAAATATTTTTATTGTTCAGTATATTTAAATCAATCTGAACCAACTGTTTACATGAAAAACAGTAATATCATTTGTCATACCAAAACCAGCTTAACTTAAGTTTAAATAAGCATTAGGGGAATCATGATAGTTTTGTTGGTGGAGCATGTGACTTGTAATCCAAGGGTCTCAGATGTGATACCTGGCCAGGTTAGCTGTCTTGGTGTGTCCTTGGGAAAGACACTTAGCTCACATATCCAACATAGTTGCTCTTGGGAAAAACACTTAGCTCCCATATCCAATAGGGTTGTTAATAATACATTAATGTGCTGTTAAAACCATCAAAAGCACTAAAAACCTAAACATTACCAATACATGTCATCCATGGCTTTTCAGTAAACCAATCATTGGATAAGTAGGAAATTGGGTTAATGAGATTATTATTATAAATGTCATAATTGTTTTGATGGCTGACTTTTTGGACTTAGTGGAACAATGAAAAGGGAGGAGTAAGTGGAATGAATCTTTCATGGTCAGAATCTGGTATATATCATGTGAGAGAGGATCTGACTGTGGCAGTAGAGGAGGAGATGGGTCTAGATTTGAGTGTATTTTTATGCTCATTATAACAGATACAAGAGGGGACTAATGCAGTAATGGAATAGAAGGTAGCTCTAGAGTGAATTTTCATGCTTTGAATCTGTTAATTATAACAGGTACAAAAATGAACTGAGTGCAGCAGTGGACCGGGAGGCAGGATTGGAACGGTGCAAGACACAGCTAGAACTGGACTGGCAGAGGAGGTTTGAGGATGTGGAGAGACAACAGTACCAGAAATCTGAGGAACTCATCAAGAACCTGACCAAAGCCAGAGATGAGGTATATTACAGTGATACATGTTTCTGATGGACCTTAAGGGAATGCTGTAATCATATTGTCACTTTTAGATTGTGGATTGTTAAGTGTAATTGAAAAAATACAATTATTGACAGGTTAGTATACTCAGAGAAATATATTTTACTTATAAGAGACTGTTTGTTTGTTTAGGCTGTAGCTGCAGTGAAGGAGAAAGAGAGGGAGTTGCAGCAGAAAGAGATGCTGATGAGGGTACTGTCTAAAGACAGAGTCCAAGCACTAGCCACACTCAAGAAACATGGACTCAGACTGGATAAGAATATCAGTGTAAGTATATACTAGGTTAAAAGACAAGTCCAACTGCAAACTGTTCAGACTCAGATCTGCTGGTACATTATGTAACATCCGATCTGGGTCTGTGCAGTTTGTTAAGAGTAACCAGTAGAACAATCAACATAGACCCTTATCTGTAGGTGCATTATGTTATGGCAAAGCAGAATCTACGTTGTTTGCAGTTTGACTTGACTTATAAACCTGTATATATGGTAAGTAGAGTCTTTTCCAGTTAATAAGAACATGGATGATATTAATATTCCATATCTACAGTGGTATGAAAAAGTTAACTTTTGATACATAAAGTTTGTTATCATTACTTCTTCTAATCTACATGAAGGATTGCCATGAAACTAGACATACACATTCATCCCAGAGTATAGTTGGTCCTAAATGAAAATGGTGCTGAACTGACATCCAATATGGCCTCCACAGCAGCTATCTTGAAAATCTTACTATCGTTACTCCTTCTGAATGGAAATTCATATTAGCATGGGATTTTCACTGGAAGTCTTCTTATGGTGTCTAGTTGCTCTAAAATAAAAACTCTTGTCAGATGGATATCCAGTATGACTACCATAGCAGCCATATTGAAAATCTTATCACTCTCTTTGATGGAAAGTCCAATTGACATTAGGTTTTCATCAGAAGACTTACTATGTTGTCTTGTTGGTACTAAATGAAAGTGGTACAAATGTGTTATCCAGTATGGCCACCATGGCAGCCATCTTAAAAACCTTGATTTCGTTACTATTCCTAATTGGAAGGTCACATCCAAATAGTATTTTCAGCAGAAGACTAATTATGATATCTAGTTGATCCTGAAATAAAATAATGCAAATCTGACCTCAGAATATGGCATCCATCTTGAAAATCTTCTTATTGCTACTCTTTCTAAATGGAAAGACGCATCTTATGATGATGATTTCTTATGGTCCTGAATGAAAAAGTTGGCCCTGAATGAAAAATGTTGCTGATCTGACATCCAAAATCACCATAATGATGGCTGTCTTGAAAGTCTTATCGCTACACCTCCAGAATGGACAGTCATATTGACTTAGGGTTTTCACCTGAAGACTTCTTATGAGTTGTTTTTAAATGAAAATGGTTCCCCACAGTCATCCAGTATGGCCACTAAAATGAACCTATTGAAATCTTGTCACTGATTCTCCCAAATGGATGGTCATATTGGCGTGGGTTACACTAAAAGTATTCCAATAATGTCTGGTTTGTCATCAATGAAACTACTGCTGATCCTACATCCAAAATGGCTGCTACATTGGCTGATTTTAAGATCTTATCCATCAAGAATATCAGAGATAGCATCAACATTCAGCAGTTAAAATGATGGATTGGTCTTATCTTAAATTCCTGGATATCCTTTTCAGACAGTAGAGCATCAATCCCATTACACAATTATATTCTCATCAATTCAGATTCATTGTATTTTATTTGTCAGTTAAATAACTTTACACAATGTAAACATTTTGGAAAATGAATAATTAGTTTTAGTTAAGTTAAGAAAATAATTACATTACTTGAACCCCACAGAAGAAACTCAGTGAATGAATTTTCTTTAAAATTATTGTAAACACATTGTCATGTTTTGCTATGGGTATCACTGATTTCAAATTCAGATTGGTTAATGAATTATATCTTTCTGTTGCCATAGACAAAACTGCGAGCTTAAAATGAGTTAACATGATTCAAGTAACCAAATGAAGTTTATAATGGCCTTAATTTGTCATAATTGTTCCACGCAGACAGTAGTTGAGAAAGAGTCTGGAGGGGAGATTTTGGAGGAGTTTTCACAGTTGCAGCAACAGAATGAGAGTCTAAAAATGGTGATACAGGAGATGAGGAAGCAGATGGAAGAATTGGGTCAGGATATTCCCTTGTCAGCCAGGAACATCCAGACAACAACCAAGGGATCCACAGGTGGTGTGGCTGATGGTAATTTTTTTTCCCATTGCTTATACTCTTACAAACCTGTGACTATCTAATGGACTGAATGTCAACTGCACAATAAAGTGGCATAAATATTGATGCCATTCTGTTATCAGTTCAGGGTTGTACCTATTGACTAGTTCAGGAGTTTCCACAGCTCTTCTAGAGTTGTCCAGTTTCTTTTATTTTTCCCTTTAATTTAACATTATGTATCATATTTAATGGATATAATTACACAGTGACAAAATGTATTTCTATAAACAATCCATCATGGCCCACAAAATAAGAAACAACACTGCACTGTCAATATTTTCCAAATAATTGAATGGCACAGAGAATTACATTGTCAGCAGTTTCATGATAAAAGGTATGGTGAAATATATCAGTAGTTGGTTTTAGATGGCATCTGGTGCTGCATCTAAAAATATATTGAAAGCAAACAGCCAGAAAAATGGTTTAAGAAAGTTTCTCTTACACAGGTTTTAATAACTCTGTACCATTCTTTCTTCAGCTAATGCCAGCAGATTCATTTAATTCATTATCTTATACTTTGTTTATTTGATGAGAAGTCTGTCATCTTTATCTTGTACAAATTTTATGAATTTTTAAACTTTTTAATTTTAAAATTCAGCTATTATTTTAAAAGCAATTAGTGAGGTACTTTTTCCTGTACCCCTCTACATAATGACCCTTTCTTGGAGGTATATATTCAGCTTGGAGTTACACAAGAAAATACACAATCATCTGTACATTTTGTACGTGATTTTGGATCCTTTCGACCCAAGTTAAATACTCTAGCATTTCCCAAGCAATCATTATTAAAAGAGAAAGATTATTTCATTGTTGTTATGAAAACTAGATTCATACCCAGGTGTCTATAAATTATGGTATGAAAAAGGGATTTGATTGGTACAGTATTTGTTATTTGAGCATGGGCAATTCTTGTCTTATGATGATTTCTATACAAACTTTTATTTGTCTTAGGTACTATGCATTTGTAGAGTTAGGTGAGTCATACATGTCTTTCAATCCTCTTCTTAAGAAAGGATTTTTGCAGTCTCATATAATTATGTTGCAGCTCATGTTATTGTTAGGGATGGACTGGTAGTAAAATTTTGGAGGATACTGGGTCTGGGCACCCAGCAGGAAACTACCTGGCCAGGTCGGTTTTAACTGGGTCTGGTTTTTCACTCCCATTTTGTACAGTTTCCCTACTCCCTCTCTCACCTCCATTTTTGTCAACCATATTTTTGTTTTTATTTTATTACTGCTGGGAGCGGGGACCTGACCCAGCAAGATCAAAATTTTGTCTTAAAACCCAGCCAGACTGGCTATTTCCAGGTAGTGTGAAACCTGGCTGGACTAAGTACCTGTCCATCCCTAGTTATTGTACAGTAATATAAAGAATGCTAAATTTTTTATATTTTTAAAAAAGAAAGCTACAAATATCTTATAATTCATTTTAAATGAGAATGTTTATTCAAGTTGGAGCTGCTAAATGGCCCTCCTTTCTTCTTCAAGTACATTATCCAGTCATAATGCCTTAGGAGAACTAGTACTACCTTGGAAATCCAGCAGTCCCAGGCTAAAAAGCTAGAAGTTATCTGCCCAATTAGGTGGCAGTTATATAGAGTAATCTCCCATTGATACCAGGATTGGCACTAAATCCCATGACATTGTCAGTTACTTCTTCCGCTCATGCTGAGTGGCATATTCTCTACAGATAGAGAGGACTTGCAAAATCCATGCAAGCAGTTTGAAAGTTTTCTACCTCAAAACAAGTTCGAAGGGAAATATACTCCATCTGTAAATTTCCACTTTTCTGTTATTCTTATTACTGATGACAAAGTTTTCTAACTTTCTATGTTATCACTTTGCTGCCTTCACACACTTTGGCTAGTCTGGTGTGTGATATAGAAAACTATTTTTTCTTACAGATTTAGACCATGGATGAGACCAGTCTGACAACCACTCAACATGTGTAACTTTCTTTATTTATCATTCCATGAATACATGTTGGACTTGCTTATGGACAGAAGTAAATGGGTGGCAGTTCTTTGGGTACAAATGGAAGGCATGGCGGCATAGCTTGAGGAGAAAAACATCAGCTTGCACGCAAGGGTTCAAAACCCATATCATTTACTGGGCAGTGAGATGGAGAGCAACAACTTCTTCAGTTAGTCTTGCATATCAGAATTATGGACAGGCTTTGTGGATCCATATCCCATACTCTGTCTCAACCTCAAGAACTGGACAGCATCATGCCAGCCAGTTTAGAGCTGCAGTACCCAAGAACCCACTTCATGAAACCAGTTATACACAAAACTAACCCACATGCTGCTGCTAAGCACTTCCTGCAGAAATGCTCTGTCTGTACGGGCACTCTCTTGAATCAGTCTAAACCATATAATTCTATAGTTCTGCCAGGCACTTCCTGTGGACAATGTCTAGTTTATATAGGCACTCTCATGGATCAGTCTAACCTGCATATTCACTCTAGACACTTCTGGCATACAATGTTCATCTTGGTGCCTCAGTTTTTAAGATGTCTCTTCACTCACCTTCAAGCCTCTGCCACCCAAAGGGAGTATCTACTTAGTGACACCTTGGAAATAATGGGATCTAAGTCATAACATGCTGCAATTGTATTGAACCTTGACATTCTTCTCCAGCTGCTTTGCAGGTAGCACGAGGCTTCACTACCTTAATCCAAAAATGATGAAAACTGGCCCTCAAGTTCCCTCATTGTTATTAGATCTTACTATTATCAATGAAACTCTGCCTTGCAGGCTTGGACATTTTCTGCCAACTCCCATCAGAGTTCTGTCCTCTTTCTTCTATATCACCTGCTGGGTCTACAGTTCTGACATTCTATTCACAGTTCCTTTCCTCAGTTTTCCATTTGGACACCCATGAGTTGATTTATAGCATCGTGACAGTGGGATCAACATTGCATCATCTAATATCCATGGTGATCTTCGATAGGCGTAATACAACTTACCTTCTCCCACCCCGAATCTGAATGGAAATACATGGTAGCATGGTTATAGAATGGCCCACTTTGTACCATAGAGGTCCAACATACTATGGCCATGGCCGTAATAGCAGCTTTGAACTTACAACAGGTGGAATGAGGTTCAGTGTTCTTTACCTCCACCTTTCTTCAAGACCATCTGAGGCCAAGCTATGCCTGCAGCCTTAATCATCTAATCTCTTTGATGATCAGGTTGATGGAATTTACAACCAGCCATTAAGGATACATCCCTTCCATCCCTCACACAGTCTCAGCTATAGCAGAGGGATTTGCAAGACAACCAACAAAAGGTCGCAGGGATGTCTCTAGAGCACTTTCCACTGGGAAGCAGTCCTACCAAATATGCAACCATCAGAAACCACAATTCTCCTGAAGTAAATAAAAGAGTCAAAGGTAGGTTGATTGTTTTTACCAGCATTTCCACAAGACCCTTCCTATCTCAAATCACATACTTTCATGTTCCCGTTATCACGGATCCTAATAGGGAGAAGGCTCCTATATTTCATTGCCCAATGGGAACGATTTAACATGACATGTTGACCCAACAAGTGGTTTTCTGGAGACTCAGTAACCTGTTCAGAACACCTCCTTAGCCTTTGCCCAGAATTCTTTCAACTACAATGCAGCACTTTAACACTTGGTCATCAGCCTAATGCATTCAGTCAAGTCTTTTTTACACTTTCGGTTTTGCAGTGGAATGCAACAGTGGGTTCTAATGCCGTCCATTGTGGAGAATATGTAATCAGTGCAGAGGCATGACTTACATCCCCACTCGCACAGCTTCCAAAAGTTTTGTGATTTGCCTACAACAGACTATAAAACTGCAGGCCTGTTACATTTTGGAGCAAGACATGATTTCACATGTTACCCTCTTCATCTCTGACCTTGTATCCTTTTAAAGATTTCAGTTGACTAGGTCTGGAATCAATATTCAGATGAAAAGAATATGTTTCCCCAAGGAATGAGAATTGAATTAATCCAGTGGCTTATACAGAACAATCCATCTGCTAGGTAATTTCTTTGCCTGCTGAGTTTTACTCAATGTGGCAGCAGATATATTAGTTCTAGCTTGCTTTTTTGGGCTTCCATAACACTGATTCTGTGGTCGAATTTGAGACCAAACCTTTGATCATTGGACCAGCTATCATAATCTGCACAATATGAGGTTGCATCTTGAATGCAGGGAAACAACTCTGGAATCATGTTGGGGATACCTCCATAAGTACAACCTCCAGCAATTACAGTCAGTATGGATGCAAACACAGAGGATTTTGGGAGCAAGTGTCCTACCATTTTGGGATGCCATAGAAGTGTGGCCCCCTCACGATCATTATTCACATATCAACATTCTTGAGATGAAAACCATTTTGAAAGCTTTTCATTGGTGGCTAGAGAGGAATGGAGTTCTCATTTTGTCCAACAACACCACTGTGGTGACTTGTCACAAAGAATAAAGCAGAAGTCCCCAGACCTTTGTATTTTTGTTTGGGATTTTCTGAAGTGGTGTCCTCAGTGACAAAACCATATAAAAGTTTGACATCCTAGGCTGGATAATGTATTGGCAGACTCATTGTCCCACAAGAAGGAACTAATACAAATGGAATGGTCTCTTCTTCCTTCAGTTTTCATGCAATAGATGTTTGATGGGATTAACCTACAATGAACCTATTTTCTGACATTGTGGAATGCCAAAATCCCATCCTTTGTGTCACCAGTCATGGATCCAAAAAGCCTGGATAATCAATGCTCTGTCTTTAGATTGGAATGACCAGTGTATACCCATCTCCAACACCTCAGGTTCTAAAGGTGATACAGGAATCAAAAGTTTTGGTGTGCCTCTTCATCCTGATTACTCCATTCAAATGGGAAATCTTGCATCAACCTCATCAATCTCACAACAGAATCTCCAGGAATTGAGATATTCTCTCATCTACTTTAAGCAAACACAATGGCAGGTGTAACATCCCAACCCAGAGTTACTGAACCTGCACATCTGGATCTTATTAAAAGATGCCCTTAAGAACAAACAGTTCTCACTATAAGTGGTGGAGAATCCTTCAAGTGAGATTGCCATCCACCTTAGAAGGGTATGAAAGCAATGGAATATATTCTCAATCGATTGCACAAGAACACTTTATACCAATGTAGACATCCATACCTCAATAGCTAACTTCCTATAGCTCTGATCAGAACATTTAGCACTAATCACAGTTAAACCTACTGTTCCATGATTACTGGCACACTGTGTCATCGTAGATGAGAGGCTATCAGAACCAAAGACCTATCCAGTCTTTTGTTCATTTTGGATTTCACCTGGCCAATAACACTTGATCCTTGCCCAAGTTGAATTTATCATGGGTATTTACCTTGCTGAACAAGACACCATTTAGACTACTCTCAAGAGCATAATTAGTTCATCTCATATAAATCAGGCTTCCTCTTTGCTTTTATCATTGGCAGGCAAAATCAGCAAATATATTTCCTGTTGGCAGACCCATCTACATGCAGTTCTGACAAGATGGATTAGTATTACTCATGAAGCCCCCTGCTTTCATTGTCAAGAACAGGTTACCATGGGTAATCTGATATTGGTAATAATTCCTGTCTACTCTGGACTTGTCATCTCAAGGTCATCTACAGGACCCAGTGCAAACTCTGAAGTGGTATTTCAGGAAGACTGAGTGATTGCTTTGTACCCATGATACTAAAGGTTACCTTTCCGAGTCATTCAATCACTTCATAAAGACTCTGCTTAACAACTTCTGCTGGATTTGTGGAAGGAAAAATGTTTCCCATTTGAAAGGGAGATCACTCTAACTGCTACCTAGGTGGCAGATAACTTACAGCTTTTTAGCTAAAAGGTTTAGTCTGGGAGGGCTGGATTCATGAGGTAGTTGTAGTTCTCCTAAGGTATTATGATTTGGTAAGTATTTAATGAAGAAAGATATTTTACCAGGAAAAAATTGATTTCTTGAAAGGATTTTTAATACTTCTTTGGATGTGGAGATGAGATGGTTTCATTATTGCCTAGTGAACATAATATTATTCAGAATAAAATCAGTCAAATAACTGCTTTATGTTACTGCAGTAATGAAGATAGTGAAACCATGGGACATATATTTATGCTGTATAATTTCCTAAAAATAACAAGTTTTGTTAGGCCCTTACCACTTTCATAATGATAAGACAAATACTCAGAAATAGTTGCTCAGTTTTAATATAAATGATAGATCATGTAATGAAATTATTGTATGAGAGTCAAGTGGTTCATACAGTGATAAAAATGTTAGAAATACCCAATCCTTTATCATTTCCTGTGTTCATAAATTAGTACAAATTTTGGAATCTTCAGTAAAATGCTAGCATCCTTGAAGTAAACTGACTCATTAATAATTGTAGTGATGATCAATATTGTTTTTTTTTATAACATTGCCTACTCTGAATGTTTAAACTGTAACAAATGATTTAAATTTATATTGCAAAGATAAAAGGATGTGCCTCCCTTCTGTGCTTATTTCTTCTTTTTTATTGCAATAGTAGAAAGTTGATTGGAAAGTACTGTATTAATAATCTGCCCTGTTTGTTATGTAAATTGGATTAAGCTGTATTCTTGCTATAAATTGAAAAGCTCTCTATACAAAATGTCATAAAATATGTCAGAAAAGGATATCAGTCTTTATTATAGAATTTTAGGATGTCAGTCATTGCTTAAAATGTTTTGTGGTAAGTACTTTTTATATGCTGGCCATAAGGCAGAGCATATTATTTTTAGTCCAACAAATCAGTCCCTGTGTTTGTACTGATACTGTTTAGTCCAACAAATCAGTTCCTGTGTTTGTACTGACGCTGTTTATCCAGTAAATCAGTCCCTGTGTTTGTACTGACACTGTTTATTCCAATAAATCAGTCCCTGTGTTTGTACTGACACTGTTTAGTCCAATAAATCAGTCCCTGTGTTTGTACTGACACTGTTTAGTCCAATAAATTAGTCCCTGTATTTGTACTGACACTGTTTAGTCCAATAAATCAGTTCCTGTGTTTGTACTGATACTGTTTAGTCCAATAAATCAGTCCCTGTATTTGTACTGACACTGTTTAGTCCAATAAATCAGTCCCTGTATTTGTACTGACACTGTTTAGTCCAATAAATCAGTCCCTATATTTGTATTGACACTGTTTAGTCCAATAAATCAGTCCCTGTGTTTGTATTGATACTGTTATGTTTAGTCCAACAAATCAATCCCTGTGTTTGTACTGATACTGTTATGTTTAGTCCAATAAATCAGTCCCTGTGTTTGTACTAACACTGTTTAGTCCAATAAATCAGTCTCTGTGTTTGTACTGATACTGTTATGTTTAGTACAATAAATCAGTCCCTGTGTTTGTACTGACACTGTTTAGTCCAATAAATCAGTCCCTGTGTTTGTACTGATACTGTTATGTTTAGTCCAATAAATCAGTCCCTGTATTTGTACTGACACTGTTTAGTCCAGTAAATCAGTCCCTGTGTTTGTACTGACACTGTTTAGTCCAATAAATCAGTCCCTGTGTTTGTAATGATACTGTTATGTTTAGTCCAACAAATCAATCCCTGTATTTGTACTGACACTGTTTTGTCCAATAAATCAGTCCCTGTGTTTGTAATGATACTGTTATGTTTAGTCCAACAAATCAGTCCCTGTGTTTGTACTGATACTGTTTAGTCCAACAAACCAGTCCTTGTGTTTGTACTGACACTGTTTAGTCCAGTAAATCAGTCCCTGTGTTTGTACTGACACTGTTTAGTGCAATAAATCAGTCCCTGTGCTTGTACTGATACTGTTTAGTCCAATAAATCAGTCCCTGTGATTGTATTGATACTGTTTAGTCCAATAAATCAGTCCCTGTGCTTGTATTGATACTGTTTAGTCCAATAAATCAGTCCCTGTGATTGTATTGATACTGTTTAGTCCAATAAATCAGTCCCTGTGCTTGTACTGATACTGTTTAGTCCAACAAGCCAGTCCCTGTGTTTGTACTGATACTGTTTAGTCCAACAGGCCAGTCCCTGTGTTTGTACTGACACTGTTTAGTCCAATAAATCAGTCCCTGTGTTTGTACTGATACTGTTTAGTCCAATAAATCAGTCCCTGTGCTTGTATTGATACTGTTTAGTCCAATAGATCAGTCCCTGTGCTTGTATTGATACTGTTTAGTCCAATAAATCAGTCCCTGTGCTTGTACTGATACTGTTTAGTCCAACAAGCCAGTCCCTGTGTTTGTACTGATACTGTTTAGTCCAACAGGCCAGTCCCTGTGTTTGTACTGACACTGTTTAGTCCAATAAATCAGTCCCTGTGCTTGTACTGATACTGTTTAGTCCAATAAATCAGTCCCTGAGCTTGTATTGATACTGTTTAGTCCAATAAATCAGTCCCTGTGCTTGTACTGGTACTGTTTAGTCCAATAAATCAGTCCCTGAGCTTGTATTGATACTGTTTAGTCCAATAAATTAGTCCCTGTGCTTGTACTGATACAGATGGACACCTTGGCTCTGATCTCACATATTCATTAAATTGTGTAGTTGTGTAGAAAAATGTGTCAGCAACACATCAGTGTACATTTTAGACATTTACTAGTATTTCTTGCAGCTTTTGAGTTACAGTTGGTTAAAGGGTCCTGTTGACAATATGTGCAGAATATTTCTGGATAAATTCCTATCTTTGACAACATGTAAATTCACATGGAATAACACAACCTTCCTCCTGTCACCATTTTGAATTTCGTGGCTACATCTGGCTGTCATATCAGATTAGACAGCCAGTCAGATGAAGCTTCTGTTCATTTCCTCATATAAACGTTTTGGTTGTTTAGGGTATGTGACATAAGGATTTTTTAATTGAATTGGTAAACTGCCATCTTTTATATGGCCTATCATGACCAGTCAGCATAGTAATACAGTAATGTATATGCAATGACTTATCTGCTGAAAATTTAATTTGAAGCCTGACAGCTGTTATAGCACTTTGTTGTACTGTGTCAAGGAAAACAATTATGCTACATCTAATGAATGGAGAACAAGGAAACAACTTAGAACTTTTCCAATAAACATTTAGGATGCAGGGAAGGCATCTGTAAATTTGAGTAGTCACCCACAAATGCAGTTTAAATTTTGTGTTTTTTTATATTTAAGAGAAATCAGAAAATTCTAGCAAATATTATTTTTTTTACATATGTTTAAATGGAACAGCTCTTATTTGTGCAACTGCCGAGGTTCAGAGAAATTGTGTGATTATTACTTTATCTCTGTCCCATGACAAAGTGTGGCACCTGTATTCAGAACCACTAAAAATAGTTAATATTGAGATCTTCTGGAAGATACTTTGCAGATTTCACTTTAACCAGTTTGGAAATTACTACATTCATTGTGTATTATTTACCCTCATTACAGAATATGTGCAAAACTTGGAGAAAGAAAACAGAGAATTACGTCAGAAAAACAGAGAATTAGAGCAGGAAGTAGATGTTGTGAGGAAGTTTGGAAGAAGCTCAGCTGTTCAACCTCCAACTAATGAGGAGGAAGTGATGTCGGCAGTCAAGGACAATGCTTTAGTGAGGAGCCATATTCAGTCCCTTAACGATATGATAGGTAACAGGTTCTACCTCTTTTAAAGTTGAAAGTTCATTTAATTATTCATCAGTAGTACAAGAAGTTTTCACAAATGGTATAATGAATTCTTTCAATCTCAGATGTTAGTATAAGGTCATGCTTAAGGTGGAGGAAACTTGAAAAATTCAGAGGAAACCATCTATTTCAGAAACATCTCGGAAGTGCAAAGCAGTCACATTAATATTTCCTATCCAAGTCTCAGCAACTCTGTCATTAAAGTGGGGGAGCATATCACTCTTATGCCATGCACTGCTGTCAGAATATTGGAGCATTGAAGTGCTACTTGGATCCTCAGCAGCTCAGTGCTGGGAATGAATTGAAATTCAAAGATTTATGATTAGTTCATTATAACTGATCAATTATCAGTTTTAATTAGTTGGAGATATTTTCTTTTTTTTTTGTCATGGACTGTGTCAATTTTGCATTCCTCATAAGTTTCTTGCATCCCATAAAAGGTGAACAGTTTACTGGCCCATTTGTCATTTGTTACATTGTTATTGCTACATGGTGGAATATTAGTTGGAAGGTGTTATTCATATATTTTGACCTTTCTGGAAGATTTCATCACAAAAAGTCCAACAGATAGGAAAAGAAAACTAGAGTCATCTATTGTTGAGCCATACCAGGTTGGCTGCCTCAGTGCACATTGTGTACTTGGGAAAGACATTTAGCTCCCATTTGCCTGGCATGATATAGTCCAAATGTGTTACAATTGCCAAAAGAAAAAGAAACCCAATCAGTTGATTAAAGGATAGTTCTACTATGTTTTAATTTATTTCAGGGGCAAAGCTTGGGATCCTAAGAATAGTTTCTAAATTAGGACCCAGGGTCTAAGTCCTGGTATGGGGGTGAGGGTGGGGGGGAGTAAGGCTCTACCTAAGGGCCAATGATTGTTGTACCTTGACTTTTGACTTAATGTGCCCAGTAAGTGTATATATGAATAAAGATGGAGATCTCAATATTCTCCATGTTTTCACTATGAGCTAAGTCCACAGAGGTTGGGAAAGAGTCTGGGCTAAAATCATTTGCACATTTGAATTAGTGTTTGTATATCTCAATAAGTGTGAAGCTATTACTCAGGTCTTAGTACCAGGCAGGCAGAGATAGATACCAGGACCAATGCAAGTTGCACATATTATTTATCTTTTCATGTCCAGTAAGTGTATATAATAAATCCTGTCTTGAGTGACCACTCTGTTATACAACAAATGGTCTCTCATGACAGGTGGTTGCACATAAGAGGTCATCATGCTGTATAAGAAATGAATCCATACATTAGGAATCTCAAGACATGTACTGTGATTTCCAGTAGCAGTGATCATTTAAGCCAGCTTTAACTATATAGGGTTATAAAATGTGGGAATCTCAATAGTTTCCAAATGATGACCAGGTGATATCCCTTGAGGCAAGGAATCAAGGTCAGACTGAGGCCAATGTCAGCTGCACATGTGAATGAATTTTTTTTCACTTTCCTACTTAGCATGTCTGTTGGAAGAGGGTGGGGATCTTAATAATTTCAAAGTATGACTCAGAGGTTAAATCCCATATGGGTAGGAACTATGGTCATGAGGCTTGACCTTTGGAAGGGCAGCCTTGGCATTTGGAAGCTGCAGGCTTTCACTTAGATGAGGACCTTAAAAACAAGAATGGATGAAATTTCTGCTCAATCTTTGTTCTCCTGGATACAATGGGTTATCTGCTTAGTCTAGTAGAAACTATCCCAAGTCCAGCCAAATTTCTCGCACATATCATCACACAAGGTTAGTGCAGTCACCGTTAGCTAATCCAGGCCTTGAGATGGATTTCAGAGATGACATTCTCAAGATTTTCCCTCAGAGACCTTTCATCCTAACAAAGTGGGACATATACCAGCAGCATAGCAGGCTAACTTTGATGGTCATTTAGCAGCTTGATACAGTTTGGATATGCTTCTGCTGCTAGATTGTAAATTTTTGTCAAACTCACATCCATGCATAAATGATGTACTAATTCTAATATGTATCTCACATAAAACTAATAACTTCTTTATATGCATTAGGAGACAAAAGATAGGTCCTACTCTGGTTCAAAGGGATGTAACTCCATAATCCTGTTACCTGTTCTAATAATATCTTACAATTGGGTAAAGTATTTGAAAAAGAAACCAGTATTGTTAGTAATATGTGTTTTTGATAATACTTATCCCGTTATAAATATGTGCACATCACTCCAGTAGTAACTGACATTTGACAGGATTTGATACCAATCCTATATCTATGGGGAGATCACTCTATTCAGACTTCTGCCTATGGGAGATCACTCTATTCAGACTTCCACCATGGCAAGTGTTTTTAGTTGCTAAAACAAGCCAGAACATATGGTGTAAATCTTGGGAAGGCTGAATTGAAAGTATTCCTAAAGTAATATGATCAAGTAATTGTTATTGAAGAATATTTTTTGCTCTAAAAGTTGGTATTTCTGCCTTTCCAGGATCTTTCAGAGCAGAAAAGACAGAGTTGTCTGCCCAGCTGAAGAAACTGCAGGCCAGAAGCCAACATACAGAAGGTCTTAATGAAAAACTGGCCAAAGAGGTATTAAGAAAAATAATGAGTCACCCTGTTCCAAAAATCTTCCACTAGTTATCAGTCAAGTATTACACATAGAGGAACGGTTACTTGTAGAAGGATCTGAATATATATAGTAACAACCTTAAGAAAGATAACCCAGACAATGCTTTCCTTACTTGCCTATAGTATTTTAGTATCCAGCATTTTAATTCTCTATACATTAAAGCTGATAAGTTCTACTGCCACTAAAATAAACAATATGGTCTACTTGTCCTATGTGTCACTAGTGCAAACTAACTCTGGAAATAGGCAAGACTAATGCTACACTGGTGTATACAGCCTGAAAACATAAAATTTTGCCTGGGAACTCATTTTTTTGATCTATTAATTCATTACTCACCCAGGAAGTTTCTACTGAGAAACATTCAGTGCAACAATTACATTCTGAATTATTAAAATTTATTTTATATCTTAAAAGAAATACATACAATTATAAAAGTTTACAGAAATAAGAAATATTGTCTAAATAAGATGGATGTGTCCAACAGTTTTATATAACCTTCAAAATAATTTTCATATCTTTTAAAACTTTTAAAAATTTGTAATATTTTAATAATTAACATGTGGGAAACTGTACACAATTTTTAAAAAAGAAATATTTTGCCCAGTTAGGGCTGGTGTAAATTCTTGAAATCTGTTCATCACCTTGTGATTTTGTACAGAATGAATGATATTAACCAGAATATCAGTAATTTTGTTTAGAATCAGTCCCCCTAACAAAATTCCAGTGGATCACTGACCAGTTGTATCATAAGCTAAAAGTTTTATTACTCTGGGCAGTATGTTCAGTCACCTAAAGTATGAAGTTTTCAGTCTATAACATGCAGTAAATCAGATTTGTGGAATTCATTCTCTTTAATCCATGGTTGTTGAAATATTTTTCCAAAGAAACACTTTGTTGTCATTGATAGTGATCTGGTATCAAGTAGGCACAGATATCATGGCCATCAATTTATAAGATAATATCTTGGGTAAAATTCACCTTTTTATTATTTGACATAATTTACATTTTTTAAATTATATACCTAGCAATCAAGTTAGTTCATTGTTCAGTATAAGATTAAAGATTCTTACATTGTACCACTAACTTCATTCTAAATTTAATTTGAAGGAAGACTTTTTTTACTTTTTATGTATGATATCATTCTGTGTATAATACACTGGCAGATCTGGGTATATGCAGTTCGCAGTTTGACTTGACTTATAATCCGGTACTTCTATAAATAAAATATGAAAAGCTGTGCAGTAAGTGTTCCTTTAACAAACGTGGAGCATCTTAGGGTTCACTGTCTTCTAACATCCTCTATTATAATAAGCTAATAGAGACTTTTCTTTATGCAGTCTCAGCAGAAGCAGGTGGAGATAGACCAACTGAGGTATGAGTTTGGTGCACAGAGCAGACGTAATCAGGCAGAGATTGCCAGCCTGCGTCAGAAAGTCTCAGAACTTGAACTTCAGCTTGCAGAGGCTAGGAAGGAGGCAGATGAGTACTATCGAGGCAATCTAGAAAGGAACATGGAGGTCACAGCTCTCAGGCAGGAGGTAGGTAGACACTGTATACATGGTTCGTACACTCTTGAAAAATCCTTCAATATGAGGGGTCACTTTGAAAACTCTTTTAATTTGGACGCAGTTGGCATTATCAATGAAATGTCATTAAATTTCCCATAAATTTTTATAAAATGAATTTATCTGAGGGAATACAAAACATTAAATCTAAATAAAATAGATCACCTGTTAAAGTCAAAATTCTGTGATCCAAAAATAATGAATAATAAATAAAATGGGATAATAGTGCTAGGATCAAATGACACATGCAATGGGTAGTTAACTGAAGAAGTAGCAACTCTGCAGTTTGTAATGGCATGCTAAATAGCTAGATTTTATCTTCTTTCTTCTCTCCAGCTTCCATCATCTGACCATTGCTTTAATATGACATATTCCATGAGAAAATTTTATGTTGTATGTAAGTATATTGACTGGAAAATTGTAATGAATTACTAGTCTCATGGAAGCTGCCACAGTTGTGCATATTCTTTCTGGGAGCCAATGCAAGTCCACAACATGTACACTTTCAAATTTCTTCTGTTATAACATGGTTAATTCATATATTGTACTTTTAATGATTAGTATTGTAGTATATTCTTTCAGTTATGTAGACAAAAATCTACACAACTAGTTTAATTTCTTCACTCTCAAATAGAGAATGACAATGAAATGTTTCTAACAATGTGTATTATTAATAAAATAATTAGTCTTTGCACAGAAATTAGGATTGCTGATTCACTCCTAATTATGATCAAGAAGCTTGGTAATAATGGACATGATAAAATGTATTCACTTCTATCAATTTTAAGTCATTCAAAGTAATGGAGCTGCTGGTGTCAGTGGTTAGCATGCTGGACTCATGACCAAAAGGGTGCAGGTTCGAATCCTACCATTGGATCAGCTTGGTTCAGCTACTGTGGTGTGTCCTTGGGCTGGCAAATTATTCCAATTGCCATGGCACTAAATAAACTACTTGTTTTGCTGTGCCATAAAGCATCAAATCAAATAATTCAATAATTCAAAGTAGCACTAGTTTATACTCCAGTCTTGTTCTTCCAGCATGTATAATGGCAATAATTGACTAATGGCAGTGGTTGACTGTAATGATAATGGTTGACAGTGAATAAATGAGATTAGATGGTATTTAAGATAATGGGACTTTATGCCTACTGTTGGGTCTTCATCATTAAATTTCACTTTCTCCACTAGAAGTGTCCAAAGTATGTTGCATACAGTGCCCTTTTACAGGTATTAGGTATTTGTGTCAAGATTTCCTCCGACCTCTAATCTGGACTGTTCCATAGATGATAGATGCTGATTATCATGTAAAGGTACACACATTTTAAAGCTTGAGTTTAAGACACCTTCCTCATTAGTAAATTGTAAATTGACTTTTAACCTTGACTTGATTTTCATTTTCTTTCAGCTGTCAAAACTGAAACTTGATTTAGCAGAGAAAAGACCACCCATAAACTTTGGTGCTGAGGTAAGTGGTCCATTAATGTAAAGTTTGAAATGGTGTGTTAATTCTTCATGGTGTATTAATTCTTCATTCTGATATGTTGAGTTTATTTTCTCAAATGTTAGGAGTTGAAGGTTTTGATGATAGCTGTCAATTTGTTTTAGTGCAAAACCCCTAAATTTGGAAACCGTGATTTGTGTTTCTAGAATGATTAAAAAATTTTAAGAATTCTTAAGGTAAGAAATCAATAGTCCATTCAATGTTCCTGGATCACATTAATATTAGGAAGAAGCTGAAGGAACCTGCCTTGAATGTACCAAGTGTAATCAAACTCTGTGTGCAGTGTTTGTGCATTCTGGTCAGAAACCATAAGGTCCATAATACAGTGTTGAGGGCCTAAAAGCAAAGATAGATGTAGCAAGTCCAGACAGATGAACAAACTGTGACACATGCCAGGCTACTGATGTTACTGCCAACTCAGTTCTTTATTGCTTAGCCTTTGAGGTGATACCAAACCATACACAGAGACAATGGCACTGCCTTGTCCCTGCCCACTGGAATGTTTTACTCTGATGTTGATGTAATGCCCAATGAGGATCAACCCTTACAGTGAGTGCAGAGATAATATTGATAACTTGCAATATATGCTGATCATACAACAGAGGTGATGGAATATAGTTTTAGGGTGGCCATGGAGGAATTCTATATAAACTTCTGTTGATTTCCATGTTCCCAGTCCCATCAGCTGCAAGCCAGGCCTATAAGGTCATGGCTTCAGTGGACTTAAAAACAATGACATACAGCCATCCAAGGAAATCTCTGACCGCTTGACTGATAAAATACAGGATCTGAGCAATTCCAAGACTTTCTTTGATGAAAGCCAGCTACTAGGATTGTTCTCTCCTTTCTGGTACTGCACATATTCACCGACATTCAGCACTGAGCTGCCATCCTTGGACAAGAATGTTACAGCAGTCAGATATGATGAATCTGTTGTTTTTATAAAGTGGACCAAAATGTTTTGTATGCCATCTTCAGTTTAGTGCAAAACATGGTCAGTATTTCCTCTATGCTAGATTTGACTTTGCTAGTAATTTTTCAACTGGCCAAAAAAATGTAGATAGAGATCATGGCAGGGAATCCACAGTATTCATTGTGGAAATGATTAACAGGCCATGCACTACACAATGGCTATACTTGACAAGCAGGTGGTGGACTTCACAAGCTGAAAGTCTCCAGGGTGTAACTCCACATAGTTTCTAGTATCCAAGGCCAATGGGCACCTCAGACCAGTCATAGACCTCAGCCAGATCAATAAGTACATAATGACACCAAGGTTTAAAATAGAGATTGCAAGATCAGTCAGACTTTAGTTAAAATGGGACAAATTTGGTGTGAGTTTAGACTTAAGGGAAGCATACATTTGTGATCCTATACAAACATTCTTGTACTAGTTCCTTATGTTTGGTTATCCAGGAACCATTTAACAATTTCAAACTCTCCAATTCTTTGTCAGTATCAACCCATGAGCTTTCACCAAGATCTTTAACTGTGTAGTCACTCTCTTTTGGTCAGCCACATCAACAGAGATGGCAGCATATCTTGTCAACATCCTTCAAAAGCACAAGGTAAGTTTATCTTGGATCAAAGGCATAAATGATTTTCTTAACCTTTTGAGTCTGTTAGGTTTTCTGGGCAATTGGGACATCTCAGACCTCACTCCATCCCAGCATTTTGTCCGTCTGGGCATGGAATCTTTTTACCAATCTCAGCATTGTTTGCCTCCCTTAGTTGTGCACATCATGGATTATTGAGCTTGCAGAGTCAGTTTCTGACAGGGAGTGGATTTTAGCAAGAGTTTGTGCAGCTCTTAGGTTGGCTTCATGAAGCATCAGATTTGATACTCTTCAGTCACCTTTTCATGTGCCCTTTGCAGATGGCCCTGCTAACCCAATGACACCCCTCTTCTTGTTGATCAACAGACCTTGTTCTCAAATAAAGAAGTGTCTTTCATGCTTCAAGTGTTCAATAAGAAAAGACTCACGCCAGGAATTCCTCTGGATAACCCCAAAATAGAACTTACAATCTGCACAGACACCAGCTCATATTGTCAGGAAGCCAGACCATCACCATGCCAGTTTGAAGTCATAACAGTCTTAACACAGGCATAGAACATCACTTTTCTGCATTCACATGGTGATTTTACTCCATAAGAAAAATCATTGGCTTCCTTTTCTCTTATCCAGGTACTCTCATCACAGCTTACATAACCATCAGTTTGTGATTGTTTCATATTAGGAGTGTGATTTACGATCATACTGGGAAGAAATCCTTATTCTGTTGAGGGTGACCTCTGTAGAGTTAGGATGCATGTCACTACCTCCTACTACGTATACTTCTAATATTAATGTGATCAGGGAACATATTCCATGGAGAAAGCATTCCAAGGAGAAAGTTAGTTAATTTTGCAAATTATGTTTCAAAGAGAATACTTACTCACACACACCTCCCTGCATATGCGAGCATCCTTGCTGAGGTATCACTCAAACTTAAACTGGGTAAAGTGTAGACAACGGGTGGTGGTAAGGGGAAGGGATGGGAATCAATGAACATTTTCTGTTATTCACTCAAAACAAACAAAATTTCTTGTTATGTTATGCTCAATTGAGTTGAGTAGCTAAAGTATATTTAAATTTAGAAAATTTTTTAGGTGATGTCAGCTGCTTGCTGTTTATGTTCTGCTGTGTTTTGTGTACATTCGCACAGTAAATCAAAGAAGCAATTCTTAACTCATGGTAACAAAGCATACACTTCAAAATATAAATTTGCACAGTAAATCAGAGTAACATAATTCTTTCTTAATTCATGGTAGCAAAAATACACTTAACATTTACATTTGCACCATGAATCTGAGTAACACAATTCTTCCATATTTCAAGATAAAAAAGCAAACACAAAAAAAAGCATTGAGTGGATTTGATTGGAGTTCTTTTGCTTGACAGATTGCATCCTATAGTAATTGATATGTTTGAAGAGTATATTTCTTTGCTTATGTTGTGGCTGTCTGGACTTTTAAATTAAAATTGAATTATCCAGTTTGTTTCTGATGGAGGGCCACTAATTCACAGATTTGCCTAAAATTGTTTGCACACCATTATCATAATTATTATAAATCCATAATGTGAGGCAAGCATTGGTTGCAGTGCATATATTGATAGCAACAGTGGGTACATGAATCATGTATATAGTCATTGTAAACTTTAGCATATGGCTGTTGTATGAATGGACACTATGGAACAATTTCCTGGTGGTTATTTTTGGTGTTTGTGGTCAGATAATTCAGCCCCAAAACCTGTAATGCTGTTGATGGGTATGTGTTATGTTTAGCTAAATTTACACGATTTGGAATGTCTTGTATTCACAGGTCACTGTGTGGATAGTCTTTTCTGTTGCGAGCACACAGCAACCATGTGAATAGTTTCTCCAAAAGTTGGTACCAAAAGGCTGTGCCAATATATCCTTTCAGTTGCTAAACTTGACAGAAAGCATCTCGGCATAAAAGCCTTTTAAAATTCAGCTGTCAGAGATAGCTGCTATTACTAAATGTAAAAAAAAAAACAACTTTAGTTAAAAAAAACATCTTTAAATGACAGTCGTGAAGATCTTTTAAATTTGTAAAAATGATAATGGTCTATCAGTGAATATGGCAAGTAGAAAAACATTAAACAAAATTGCTGAAAAGAAGTGCATCTTGACAAGGCCTTTGATCTGATCTGCTGTAATTTAATATTACCATTGTTACTTAAATATAAAACCTTTATATAACTTCTTCTAAAGAATGTGAGCAAATTTCAGTTGTACAAATTTCAGAGAAAATATCACAGCAGCGGGCCTTTGAAGTATGCACAAATGATGTTGATCCATCATCCAATATGGCTGCCATTACTAAAAGATATAAAAACCTTTGCATCTTACTAACCCAGATTTTTGGACAAATGTTCTTGCATCTTTTTGTAATTAGATACATGATCTCATGCCCACTTGGGTTTCTTGTTTAAAATGTACCTTCAATACTGGGATCATTGGGACTCTGTCACACTTTCTGGTATCAGCTAAATACAGCACAGCGATATATTTTCTTCCAGGAATTGGTCATACAACAGTTGCAAGACGAAATTCTGAAGTTACGACAACAAAGTGAATCCATCCTTCTGACGGATATAAAATCAGGACAAGGAGCAACTACAAATGAAACAATCCATAATCTGCATAAGAAGTTGAAGGCTGCTGCCAAAAAGATAACTGAGTTGGCTAAAGAACGTCAGCAGTTAATAGAAATTGGAAACAAACTTCGAGCGGAACTCAAGAAAGCTGGTACCATAGTTTCATTATCTGAATAATAAATATATCCACCAAAAATACATTGCATTTATACAGTGCTCTCTCTTAAAGTATAATAATTAAACTTTTTCCTTCTGTGTGATTACTAGCAATAAAATTTACTAGACCAAACTGAATCATTCATTTTTATAGATGTACGAACAGACACATTTCTACAGGTTGTTTAGTCCCTCCAGATTGCACACTTGATGTTTGCAGCTCTAATAATTAAATTTGGTTTTGAAATCCTCAAGAAATTAAACCTAAATGAATTTTTATAATAGGCTATACAGATTGTAAAGTTTTTGCAGTCATTCCTAGGTTCATACTTTGCTGAACTTCAAAAATGTAGATAATCAGTCCCTATAAAAGCCTCATCAGTACTAAATAAGTTACTTCATTTTCATTAGATTTTTAAAAAGATGATATCATGATTGAAATATATGCTTTACTGATTTTACTGGATATATTGTCGGTTACTAATAATAATCAAAAGAAGACTGAATGATTACCATTTAGCTTCAGATTGTGTTATTATTGTAGAATACCATATATACTCACTCATAAATGGAGCAAAGAACAAAGATCCCAATCTGCCGTATCATATAATGTGCATGCAGATTAGGGTCTATGTTGTTTGTTCTACTGATTACTCTAACAAACTGCATAGAACCAGATCTGCCAGTGCATTAAAAAATGATGGCAGATCTGATTCTGTGCAGTTTGCAGTTGGTCTGATCTTTTCAGTGAGTATATACAGTAGTTGTATGTTTAAAATTCATTGTTTGTTTTGTTGTTTTTTTGGTTTCTTTAGGTGGTGCTCTACAGTTTCATATTTTGCATAGGGTTAGAATTTTAAAGAAAAAGAATTTCCCTGGGTTTCCTCACTGGTTATACTGGCTGTTTAAAACAGACCTTGTATATCTTAGGTATTGTTCAAAGAACCTTTAATTCCCTTTATTTTGGTGTATGATTTATGGGTGTAATATGGGTTATAGAGTATACAATTTGGCCTTACTCCAGATGTGCACCTTTAAAAAAAGTGCTAGCTCCATTTTCATTTCATTTTCACTTCCTGAACTTAAGAGGTAAATTGTAAAAAAAAGAGCCGATAACTTTTTTTTACACTTTATATATTTGGTAATTCATTCATTGCACTTTCAGAAGCTGGTATTGTCTAGTCTGGCAAAATTCATTTTCCTTATTTTAATAGCTGCTAAGGATAGTGTACTTGAGACTAATTTAGGCTGATATTTTGAGCACAAGGGAGCAGTCATTTTAGTTAGCAGTGTGCTTAGATCATGTACAATTTCCAAAAGCACAATATCTGAAGAAATGTCAGCCACATTACATGAAAGTAGCATAGAGGTATGCCAACATTCTCTCCACTGTGCATATTTTAAATGCAAACAACTTCACCTTACATACGTCACTCTCTCAAAAGTACATAATAACTGGTGAGTGCCCCCTTATCTTCAGTTCAAGGATTCCCTTTAAATGCAGTTAATTATTGAGTTCTTTAGATTACATTCATAAATATATAATAGTATGCAAGATGCAGAATGTATTGTTTTTCTTTGCACACATTTGTACTTGCTTTGAAAACTTTGCTAATTAATTACTTTAAATTTTATTCTACTTTGCTACATATTGTTTTAGCTTAATAGGCTAAAGGCCAAGTGAGCTTATGGTATGGCTTTTGTCCATTGTACATCGCCCATCATCTGTTGTTTTGACAAAACTTGTTTGTGAACACTGGAGGCTTCATTTCTAATCAGATTTCAATCTGATTTGGTATGTAAGCTTAAAACATCAGAACCATGGATGAGTTAGATTATGAGCAACATGCACACATATTAATGAGGTAATCTTGCATCTGATTGGTTGAGCTTGTGAACACTCTTGGGGGGGGGGGAATCTTTCTGATCAGATATTTAGCAGATTTGGTATGAAATATTAATGGATGTTTTAGTATACATTGGTACATCATAATAGGGATGAAAATTCACAATTAGAAAAAAATGTAATGTACATAAAGTAATCTATTGCTCACATCATGTGTGAATTGTTTTCAGATGCAAACATGTAAGAGCACATGATTCTATTGTCAGTGGTATAATGAAATGAGAACTTGAGTGAAGAAACAATACAGAACTTTCTCAGCTGATAATCTGTTTCTTTTATGAGGTTTGTGGGACATAATTTTCTGTTTATTTCTGATCATTCAGTGTTTAAAGGTGTGTGATTTCAGAATAAAGCTCTTGTGAAAAATAAGGACAAATTTTGGATCTTGCAAATATTTCATTATATCAGAAACTTTGTTGTTCCTGAGTTTCTTAAATCCAAGGTTGGCCTGCATGTTCCACCAAAAGATATGAATCAAAGATCATTGATGTTCACATGTTAATGAACATCATCAGAATCATTGTACTCGTCATCATGCATATTCGGATAATTAAACATCCCCATGCATATTAAAATAATTGTATCATCTACAAACATCTGCATTGCTTCAGGAGTTGTTCCACCATCTGTGCCATCTGCAGGCAGGATACCAGCAGCTTATTTTCAAGAACCAATCAAAGAAGATTCTGATCACATGATCTCCCAGCCTCTTTCTGATCAGTTTCTAGGGAAGCTGAGTCAGTTGGAACACCTACAATATCAGCTTACAAAGCAGGTACTCAGTTGGAGCAAATTTGCTGTATATTGTTTTGTGGATAAAAGTAACAATGGATGGAACCATGTCTTATTTCAGAATCACTAATTAATAGATGATACTACTAAGATTAAAAAAAGGTCTTTGTGAAGTATAATATATACAAAAGGATTCACTATTTCTTGAAATTTTCTATTCATATTCATTTTAGATGTTATCTTCATTTAACAGGGAGAGGAAAATGTAGTGAAACTATTCATATTTTCTTTACAGTCTCTATGTCCTATAGACTGGTTATTACTTCAGTATACAGTGTTGATGCAAATTTTTAACACTTTTTCAACAGGTTTTGTGGTCTGCATGAATAAGTTTGATTTACATTTCAAATTATTGCTCTGTGTGTGTATGAGTGTATGTTTATATGAGAGAGAGAGAGAGAGAAAACAGATGAGAGCGAAAACAGATATCTCCACTTTTTGTAATACATAGTAACTGTTAATGAGATTTGTTTAATAATAATTTCTCAATTAGGAGCTTCAGTATGCTCAGAGGTATCGTGGCAAACTTGACAAGACAGGAGAGACAGATGTATCTGACACAGAGAATAGGCCCGCATCAATACTCAAAAAGACCAATCAGCTCCGTGCCTGTAAGTACAGAGTTATGTATTAGTAGGTGCTGTGATTTACTTGTGTAATTATGAAGTCCTTCAGTGAAATAACAGAAGGTGACACCAGTTAAGTTGAAAGTATTTAAGTGAATTACTGAATTAATAAGGAGTATGCCAGAATTAAATGTATAGTGGAAGGGGGGATGTGTCAGATTGCCCTTTTTTTGACTTCTGCACCCATCAAATATTAATTCAGTTGGTCAGTATGAAACACTCTTAACAGGCTTGGTTAACAACACCATCCATATTTAATTAAAGTTAGTCAATTATAACACACCCATGTCCAAATTCTGGAACAGCATTAAATAAAAGTCATTTAACATTAAATGCATAACAAGTTCTGTCATCCTGTACTAAGCATTCTCAGTACCACACTTAAAAGTATAAACCATGGATGACTGATCAATGACCCTTGTATGTCTTTAACTCAGAGAACTGAATTTCAGACAATAACCAAGCTCTTTAACCACTCTGCTACCTGGATCTCAAGTCTATCAAGCTGGAGAATCTTGCCAAACCTGTGAATGGTTCAGTAAAGATGGTATATTGTAAGCCCTTTATAAATCAATGAAGTGCTGAATAAACTTGTGATTAATTTAAAGTACCTCCTTCAGAAGAAAAGAGCATCTAATTATTTGAAATCTTAAAAGACTTTATTTCCCCAATTTTGTAATCAACTGATGCTGTAAGGATAACATTATTCCATGATCTTAGTCAAAATTTAAATAAAATTAATGAATTGAATATTTAATTGTGCTTTTTTACCATAATTTTTGCCCCCAGTTGTATCGATTGCTTTCTCTGTCAATAAACATTCATAAATTTATTGACACACCACCACAACACTCTCTGGATATCCAGTTTTCTTTCATGCCCAGGTAATATTCATTTGATGGGCATATAGTACCATCAAAAAATTAATCCAGCTGCAAACTACACAGACCCAGATCTGCTATTGCATAATGCAATGGTGAATTTGAGTCTGTGCAGTCTGTGAAGAGTAAGCAGTAGAACAAACAACAGAGACCCAGATCTACTAGTGCAAATCAGGGTCTTTGTTGTTTACAATCGAACTTGACTTTTAAGTGAGTATATACTGTAATGCCAATGGTCTTATGTCTATACATGAACATAAAATTTAGTTCCACTTGTAACTTCTAAAGAACTTCATAGGTTACAATCAGTTTTGGTATGGCATTTCAGGTCAAGTTCAATTTTCTCATTTTTATACACCAGCCAAAAGATGAAGCATATAATGTTAAGATGTCTGACCATCATCATTTTCATTTATATTTTTAGATTTAAACTTCAAGTTGGCACAATATTAGCAGGATTGAACTGATATACCATTAGACCCTATACATCGTAAGTCAGGTTCACTTGACTGTGGTTTATGTATTATTAGCAACAGAATGTACACTGAACATAGATATTTTAAGCCCAGCCATAAATTCCTGTTACCTAATTAAGATATTAAAGAGTTGGGCTAATTATTTATGAAGGGGCAAGGCTAATTATACATTCAATGGCTGTCACTTGACATTATTAACCTGGCAACCCTCAAGAATAGGCAGTTTGTACTGACATTCTGAGTCACTGAACCATTAGGTCTAAAAAAAAGAGCCATTAGCAGCCTCTGTTAGTTTCCTAAATCCTGCCAGTTTTTCATTTTCTCTTCCCTATCCCCAAACTGTTCACCTTTTGTTTCATCCCATATGCTATTTAGGACTACAGATTTTAAGCTTGTACACCAAATGCAGTATATTTAGCTTTAATTTTAGTTCTTTTAACAATTATCATCTGTTCTCATTGAGATTAGACAACACTTCTTAATACTCAAGTACAATTTGTTATATCTGAACTAAGTTGCACTCATTTGCAATATATAATGTTTAATATGTTTCAAGAGTACAATTGTTTTCAATTGTAGTATCATTGCTAAGTCTTTCATAGCATCTAGCTTCTGAGAATGCCAACAAGTTCATTACCAGTTCTGCATTTTAGGTTCACTAATTTCACTGGGCGCCTTGAAGAAATGCTACATCAAAATAGCAGCTTAACAATTTTCAGCCTGAAAGATTTTTAAGTTATTGCTGCAACAGCATATTTCAAATTGAGGCAAAGATACAAAGTCAAGGTCACTGTGACTGAAAGAAGAAAAATGGTTTCCACACAATAACTTGAATTCTTAACTTGAATTCTCCACTATTTCTTGTTACCACACTTTGTGGATGGCTTGCACCTGAAGTGAAGAAGAAGCTTATCAGTTTCAGGGTCAAAGGTGAAGGTCACTGAGACTGAAAGAAGAAAAGTGAAAAAGAAAAATTGTTTTTGCTCAGTACTTTAGTTCTACATTACATACCCAGGCTAACATGGCTATTATACACTGTCACATTACAAAAAGGGCAACAACTCTTAACAAAATCCTGAGTGCAAAGTGATTTATCATTATGAGCAACTTCAGATGATTACCATGATACATACCAAGTTTCGCATATGAACAAACAGATGGAAATGAGGATTACTGTATACCCCAACCAATATACAGGCAAGGATATTAAAATTATTTCTGCATGAAACCATCAATTGCCTATGAAGTATCTTTGCTAATGTTTATAGATTGCTGACACTGTGAGTAAGAAAGAAGCCTGTTGATATGAATGTTAGATTTTTTTGTGTCATAACTTTTGTTCCAAACAGTTTACATTAAGCAAACTTTAATCAAAATATAAAGATATTAAAGAGGCCTTTTGACTCGGGGGTCACTGGTATAGGTCATTGTGACTGTTAAAAAAAACTAAAGCTTTTTGCACAGTAACTTCTAGAGTAAGTTTCTTTACATTCTTTGGGGAGGGGGGGGCCCAAGTGGCTGAGTGATCTAAAGCGTTCACCATTACAGATCACTGCTATCTCACATCTGTCTGCGAGGGTTCAAGTCTCAAATTCGACCAATGTGGGTATGCGAGAAAGCTTGCCAGTAGCTTTTTGTGGGTAGGTGGTTCTTTCTGGGGTTTTCCCGGGTTCTTCCTCCACCATTTATACTGGCCGCGATGTATAGACTATCTTGTGCTGAAAAATGGTGTTAATCCCTATAACAATAACAATTTTACATTCTTTGTGGATGGTTTGCACTTGGGTTCAGAAAGAAACCTATGGATTTGGGAAAGTCATGGCAAGTCTAGTAAGAAAGTAAGTCACAATAAATTTAGGTCAAACTGCATAACCTTGACAAGGTTAACTGTTGGTCAGTAATCTCCAAAATCAACAATGTCCAACTAGTGCATGTATAGAGGACTGTTAAACATGGCGAAGGCATGTTATGTACTGTTCATGGGGAAGGCATGTTATGTACTGTTCATGGGGAAGGCATGTCATGTACTGTTCATGGGGAAGGCATGTCATGTACTGTTCATGGGACTCTTGCTTTATGAAAATTTGTAAAGTTATGGCTCCTGATTGTCTTTAAAACCTCCCCTTATGGCTCCTGATTGTCTTTAAAACCTCCCCTTACATTATTTATCTTGTGCATAATTACTTTTGAATGACTTACTGAATTGTAACCCAATTTGCTAATAAGCTTTATATAAAAAAGATCCAGGTTAAGTTCAATTTCTACTGCTTCCTTTCAAACTGTGAGTTATAGCCCTTGTTTTGCTTAGCACTTAGCATTGGATATTACCCAAGTCTTCTGTGGTTGTACCATATTGAGGGGCCATGCTTGTTTAACTCTATAAAAAGGTACGAATTCAAATTTGGTAATGTTTTGAGACATTTTCATTCAGTTCTATTTTTTTCTTGCCTGTGAATAATGCAACACAAGTATGACTTTTCTGGCAATGATAGTGATGTCTGCATCAACAATGTTAAGGTGCTCTGTTAACATATTTTTGAAAAGTCATGTCTTCCACACCTGTTGCTGTGTTCAACAGAATCTTTAGTAAAATATTAGTGTGTGTGTGTTTGTACAGTTTGTGCCAAGATGTGCTAAAAGTTCCAGATTTACCCCTGTAAGCAGCAAGCTACTTTGTAATTGCTGTTCATAGGATTGATGCCATGTTCTGCAGAACACAGGTTGGTTATTTAAAGCAAAATGATTCTTCAAAAACAGATTAACTATGACATATTTAATCATTCTTACCAATAAGAGGTACAGTACATAAGACTTTGAAGAAACTACATTATTAATAATATAAATATTTTCTCCATAGATATCAATAAATGTTGAATTATAATCTATGTAGTATTCTTAAGTTATTTTCACCAGTTATTAGCAGTATTCATTTTTTCAGATATCTTTATTAGCAGAACACATTTTGTATGCCCAGAAAAAAACTCTTGTCTGTTTTGAAATTCATGAAAAATTTTTGCTTGCTAAAATTGTGCCTCCTCACACGGTTTTACTGTTATATTATGCAGCCATGGAGGCCAGCCCAGGTGTAAGAGCAAGCATTGACACAGAGGGTGGCATGACTCAAGCATCTTCACAATCTGTCCCAATTGATAGAGACCTGCTAAAAAGTATGTCTTCTGTGGGTGGAGAGTCCCTACAAGAGATCTGGAAGATGCTAGAGGAAAGACAGAGTCCTAGCCCATACACTCCAAGAACTCCTAGACACTTTGACCAGTTAGGTTAGATTTGTGACAAAATGCCATTTTAAGTGTAGTTATGAAATTATTGATTTATAATTTTTAAATGTCTGCCGTAAGGCAGGACATAAGGCAGGAGCATGTTACGTTATCATGTTGTCCATCCATTTATCTGTTACCAATTTCATTTCTGCACTATAAAGTGAGGAAAAACCCTGTCAGTTTTGTGGTCCTAGGTGAAGATAACTGACTGAAATAAGAAAAATTGTTTCTGCACACAATTACTCGTTTTCTCCACCATGCACAGTTACCAAACTTTGTAGATGGCTTGCATTTATTGATCTTCAAAGGTCAAGGTCACTGGAACTGAACAAGGAGAAATGGTTTCCACAGAATAACTAGAGTTCTTTACCCTCTCTAGTTACCAGACTGTGGCTGGCTCACACCTAGAGTAAGAACAAGCCTATTGATTTTGAGATCAAAGGGTCAAAGGTTATCATCACTGACTGAAGGCAGAAAAATGCTTTCTGCAAAAAAAATTTCAGTTCTTACACATGCATTGTCAGCAAAGTTTGTTGATAACTTACAGGTTCGTTTAGAAATCAGCCTTTTACGAGTTCAAAGGTCAAAAAATTTATTTTGGCATAATAACTTGAGTTCTAGACCATGTATCCCAAAATACTTTTATTACAATAAAAATTCCAAATTCTAGTGATGGGGTCCCCAAAATTGTACTGTTGGAATCACCACAGACACATTAAGCATGGTCTGAGTGTAAAATTTTGGGAGGTGAAGGTTACTATTGATGACATTGCTTAAGTGTTCCCAGTGCGAACTACCAAGTAATAAGCAACAATTTAATGCAGCATTATTTTGTAATATTTGCATATCAAAAGGGGAACTGGGTAAGAAAAGCTTTATTATTTTTCTCTTGCACTCGTGTGATCACACATCGCATTTGTATTGATACTTCATAACCTCTTTATATTCTTTTTACTGATATAGTGCAGAAGAGAGGTAATGAGTCTACGTGAAGCTCCAACCATCTGAGCACTCATATTGACTTTACAAGCATGTTTGGGGCAAGCACCCAGATTATTCATACAGCAATTGTATCTCAGCTGACTGAAGAGTTATGCAAACTACAAAAGTTCAGATAAGAACTTGGTAGTTTTACTCCTGATCTGATCAGTTATTGACTTGATTACATATTTTTGGGGTGATCAAGTGGTGACTGAAAATGTCCTTTTTTTCCCTGACTTTGATCAGTATTTGCAAACTACAAGGGCTTTTCTCAGTAGTGAACAAACCTGTTATTTCTCACGACTTTTTCCCTATTTCCAGGTAGCAATGGAACCTGTATCTACAGACTGTCCACCAAGATATTCCTTTCATGTGGAATATGGCAGACTGAGAGGAGGTTCCAAACCAGCATATTATAAATTTTGACAGCAGATAGACTGTCTCATACTCAGTGAACCTGCTTATTATCACTTTGTATAGCAGATAGTGTCTCATACCCAGTGAACCTGCTTAATATCACTTTGTTTGGAATGTATGGAAATTTATGGATGGGTATGTATGTTCTTTTTCAGTCCCATAGTTTGATTAACTCCATTTACAAAAAGGGTGATATTTCAAAGCTTTCTTTTAAAACTTATCTTGCTGGAGTTGCCACAAATGGTACCCCTAATGTCTTTTTTGCACTTTCTACATCCCATGGTCACAGTGTTCACAGGTTTTGCAGTAATTGTATAATTCTGCTATTCATTTGATGTTGAATTTGTACCGCAACTATTTTAATTCCAGGAGGCAGTGACCTAATTCCTACACACCCAGCTGATGAGGATCAGCATCAAGGTCTTTATCTGGCAGGTCGAAAGCCAGAGGTCAGGAATAAGTCAAGACAGGAGAAAAAGCTTTCTGAGAAAGCAGCTGGGAAAATGAGACAAAAGTCACCCAACAGACCGAAAATTAGAAACTACAATGTCAAAAATGATGGTGTAGGATGAAAGTGATTTCTAGGTGTAGCTACAGTTCAGCAATATAGGTATATAATATGCTAGACCTGTGTATGGAATCGTTGGAGAAAGGTTATTGTACAGGGATAAGAGATGTATACAAGATGCCATAATCACGGAGAGCTGTGCTAATGAACTCTTGTAGACCTAGATTTGCATTATCGGCTCTATCTCTTATGTTTTTGCTGGATGATATTTCAGCAGAGGACATCTATGCTTTTGAAACAACAAGTAACAAAACTAGATACTGTATTTATTGTAATACCTTAATAAATATGCATCCCTCATTCTGGTTACAACTTATATGATAATAGCCACTTCTCAGGGTACATGTTGATCCTAGCATGGAAGGGAAGTGGCAGAAATTGCAATTTTCTCAGAACCTATCACTATGTATGACATGTCCATCATTACCACTTTACTCCAAAGGTTAAATCAGTCTCATGTATTTCATTGCCTGTAACGATACTGGGAGAGAGAAAGAACATCTGGAGTGCCGAGTCTCTAACCCAGAATGGAGCTAACTCTTTTAGCAAGTACATACACAAGATGGGAACAGTTTTTGACAATGTTGGTGTGCACTTTTTAGAAGCTGTATTCTTATGAAATTGACCCAGATTATTAATTTTAAATGCACATGGTGATTATTGTGATTAGTAAGGTGGTCATTAACAATTGTTTTCAAGATTTCTTAAAATGATGTTTCACAAGAGGTAATGTTAAGTTGTTCCAGAATTCTGATACTGATCAATATATAAGGGCAGAAACTTTTTATTTTGATATAAATGTCTTGGCATCTTTGGTGTTCTGCATACAATAACATAATGCCTTAGGCTGACATCTTACAAGTTATTTTGTAACCTTGCCTTGTTTTTTTGAGGCAGTGGTATATTGGAATCCATCCATCATTTAGTTACAATAATGTAAATGCAACCAGTCCTGCAGCTTTTCTTATGGATTGCCATGAAACTTGGTATATATGAATGTCATTAACTAAGATGTGCATGTCAACAAATAACTTTGTTCCTGCAGTTTTTAGAGAAATGACTGCCCATTTTGACCGGAAGCCTGATAGATACATTTTCTTAAAGCAGTTACAAGGAAATGTTAAAACTTCACAAATATATTTTCCTTATTTTGTTTTCTTCATTTTATTATACATGTATATGTTTAAAGGCAAAAAGTGTTGACTTGCATAATTTCCATTGTGTGCCAGTGCAGTAAATGGATATGTATTACTACATTGATCAAAGCAAACTTGGAAATTTTGCAGTAATTTAGAATGGCGACTTTTACAGATTTATATTGCTCCAAATTTTGTATTTTTCTTTATTTGTTTTTATTTATGAAAAATTTATGATTATATTTAATTAAAACTTTTTGAATGGATTGAGAGAGTGAACATTGTTGGAGTGGGCTTAGCATCATTGCAGCTTGGTTTAATATGACTGATTTCAGCTTGGTTTAATACGACCGATTTCAGCTTGGTTTAATATGACAGATTTCAGCTTGGTTTAATATGACCGATTTCAGCTTGGTTTAATATGACCGATTTCAGCTTGGTTTAATATGACAGATTTCTGAGCATTACATCTTTAAGTGAAAGATCTGAATCAAGGAGTTTTCTTAAAAGGTGAAGACGATGATTTTGTTCCACACATACTGGCTGATGATAGTAATGAGGACAATGATTTTTAAAGTTATGCAGTATATCAGATTATTGGAGCTGTGAAAGTTAATGGAGATACCAGTGAGTGATTTGGAGCCTGAAAATATGGTATTAAATACAAGTCCAGTGTACATGCTGGATGGACACAATTAGATGACATGCAGATCAGCAGTATTTACAAATTAAATGTAGAAAAAAGCAGAAATGTCAACCCTAATTAAAATACAATTTAAAAGTTGAGAGCAATTTTCATTTCTTTTCTGAAACAATTTAGCCCTGTAGGATCATGAGCTACAAAACTATATTGTCCTATACTAAGGGTTTAAGGTAAACTGAATGAATAAAAATGAAAGAATGAAATTAAGATATAACTATTTATTTGATCAAAATATCTTTCTGAAATAGCAGACTATGGCATTGATGGATTTAAAAAACCTAATACAGCATTATCGAACAATGAAGAAATCTGGCATAGTAGTCAGTAAAACACAGATTCAAGAAAGTGAAACTTTGGAAGAGCTTATGTTAGTGAAAATCTTATTTTGGAGCAGAAGTATCCAAACCATAAATATATATAAGCTCTGGAAAATTGTACTTAACAGTCATAAAGAACAATTTTCTAACTTATTTAAGCTGGCTAAGCTAACTGTATATGCCCCTTCAGACTGTGAAAGGAGGGTTCTCAGCACAGAAAAATGTTCAGATTAAGTTCAGAAACAGTCATCATACTGATACAGCTAGAGGAATCATCTTTTAAAGATTTTGATTTCAATAGAGCCCTAACAGAGTGGAGCAGGAAGAAATAAAGATGGATATTGAAGTGTTAGGTAAATATTGAACTATGTCCCTTTCCTTATCCTCCTCCTTTCTTTTCTACTCTTGCCTTATTTTGGTGACAGGGCAGAGCTCCCCACTTTTGATTAAATCTTGGAAGCATCTCTGATTCTGTGGTCTTTCGAGTTTACACCTGAAGTTTGAGTCATTTAATGAATCTGCAAAGTTGACTCACCCATTAACTATTTCACATCATGTTCAAATAAGGTATGCATGATGAGAGTTAAAATCACTAATCAGTCAGTTTTGAGTATTACAGTTAATCCCAAGTTTTGCCCTAAAAACCGTTACCATTTCTTATAGAGTGAACAGGTATGGGTGAAAGTGAATGTCAGTTAGAAACAGACCATGCAAGTTCATTCAGTTATTCTAGTGGAAAAAATGGATTTAAGTTAATACCTGAAACTAACTTACTTTTCCTTTGGAGGGTTTTCACCTTTTTATGGCATCTCATTGCTTAAATAAATGTAGTTTTGGAATATTTTAAGATGTGTTCATTTTGATGTTGATATAGAGAGAAAAAAGAAATGAATTGGATCTATGGGAAATATAGGATACATAACATCAGATATATTTCCTAAAATGGACCAGAAAGTAGTTCTTGTTGCCATCACCACTGTAGCAATATCAGACCTGCCAACTCTGACGAGTCCGTCTCAGTAAGGCAGTTGATTTTTTTCCTTAAGATTGACCAGTTTTCAGTAAGGTGTAACAAAATATCAATAACTGCTATTGTAAAGCTGGAAAACGTAATTAAAAGTTCATGCAGTGATGATAAACATTACATTCAACTGAAAAGTTTGTAAAGTATGCGTAGACTTTATTTACCACTAGTACAGTTGCACTAACTTTAGTTTCAAACATTATGCAACTCAATGGTTTGTTGCTATCTCTGAACTTGATGTAATTCTTGGAAATTCTTTTTCCCTTTCACATGATGATGGCAATCATATCTGCCGCCACGAGACATACTCAAATTGGCATGTGATGTCCAATAAACGTAATTGTGTCCTTTCCAGCTTTTATTCACAAGAATCTGAATACTCCTTTTTATTCTTCTGTGTTGATTATTAACACTTTTCAAGAAGCTTATTTTCCCTTTCGTCTTAAACATGCATCGCTTTCAGGATGCCATTTTAAAAAAATTCTATAATCAACAGTTTGATCTTGCAGATGCTTTGCATGAACAAATAGGTGCAGTTTAAAGTGTCTGGGGTGCTGCTGTAAAGTTAGTCCGGTTCCCTGACTAGTTTCACTAATTCTAATATGAAACCCCGATCCAAATCAAACATGGATGAACCAATTATCTGGATTTTTCAGCAACATTCATTTTTCTGTAGTTTTTGCTTGTATGCTGTTAGTCCGTATTTTAAGGGTAATTTTCGTACGACTTACGGCAAAATCGTAAGGGTTGGCAGGTCTGCAATATCACTTGTCATCATGTTAAGATACACATTTTGACAAATCACTACACTTTATTTTTTCAAGTGTTATTGCTCTTTTTGACTTGGAGCTGGAATGCAATGTACAACAGAATACATTTTCAGTTTCCAATGGATTACCATGAAACATTTTGCATGTTCATCTTCATTACTTTTTAACAAATCAGATTAGTCTTGTAATATTGTTAGAGTTATTGATCTCTTTGTCCTGCTGCTAAATGCATTTTTTTTCTGTCCAGATCACTGTAAAATTTTGGTACATAATATGGTCATCAACTAAAGATGTGCATATAGCCTACTCACTGTTCCCCATGGCATTGTTAAGAGTTATTGCCCATTTTCAGTTACAGTCAGATGCAATGTACATGAATGACAGAATTTTGTGCATGTTACTACAACTACTTCAAGTTTGACTGGATTTCTATGAAACTTGGTACATATTATGGTCATCATTGTAAGATGTACATGTTAAAAAACTCACATAACAGCCCAGGAATACTCCTTTCTTGTCAAAATGGCAAATCATCCCATAACGAATATAATCATCTGTATAAGTGAAAGATAATTCTGTTACACCCCCCCAAAACAGTTGTTTATCTCACCCGACAACATCCCCCAATAATGTATATTGTTGTTTTATATTTTTTTTTTCTGTACAGATTTTGCATGCATACAAATAAATACAAACTGACTGAGAAACACTTTGTTGTTTATTTTGATTAAGCAGTAGATGTGCATTACATAAAGTAGCAATTAATTGTTCAGGTAAGTGAAGTCCAGATTGCCATCAGTACCTTTCTTGTGTATGTGAGAGTGAGAAAGACACAGATGCTGAGGGAAAGAAGAGAATGTAAGCAAGTCAAAAACTAGAAACAAAAACCTAACATTCTTTGGGTAAATACTTCACAATCTAAAGAGGATGATGGTACATGTCATAAACATCTAAAATTGGAAGTTGAACTATAATTGTTATTTGAAATAAAGGAAAACAAACAGAAATGAAATTATGTTATTATTCAAATCTATTTTGCCCTGATAGATTGCATGGTTTTATTTGCAGGCAAAATTAGCCAGATAGGCAGAGACTCCTGCATTAGATAATTAGGTCTCCTCTAGCTTGGTGTTTAATAATGACTCGCTTTTTAACAGTGTTCTCACTTCATTCCATCCTTCAGCTATCTTGGTGTTGTAGTTATCAACCTGAGAAGAACAATAGTATGTTGAATTAACATATAATACACCAATTACTGAATATATTTCAACATTATCATAGCTGCCAACCCTCAAGTACAAAAATACTGATTGCTTACGACAAAAATACTGATTTTCAGGACCAAATACTGATTTTTAAAACTGTAATGGATATGTAACTACTTACAACATATACAACCATCAGTAAGGTAGGACAGTACCTTACATAATTATTTAATGTCAAAGATGCATGTGTTGCACACTTGCACCTTCTGGACAGGCACCCTGTTCCATTCGGGTACCCATTTAGAAGGTGCAAGAGTGCAACACACTCAGACACAGGCTGTTTACAGGAGCCTTTTCCACACCTTGTTTATTTTTTCAATTATTATCAATTCCAATGTGCCAACTGTCATTGATAATCTGAATTCTGTATGATTTTCTTACTGAACTGTTTTCATTCTAGCATACGAGTAATCCTTTGTGATTTTACCGTCTGGAAAATGTGTGCAAAATAAATCGCCAGCAACACTAGTAACTGAAAGAGGAAGGTTCATGTCTAAAAGAAATTTAATAAACCGAATTTCAATCGAATTACATCAATGTTCTCTCTGGTATTTATATACATCCAAGTTCAGGCTGAGTTGTGACTTGTGTATGATGAAACAGCTTTTTCGTGCTCTTGTATTTCATGTGCGCCTCCATAATTTCGATCGAATTACATCAAGGTTCTCTCTGGTATCTATACACATCCAAGTTCAGGCTGAGTTGTGTATGATAAAGCAGCAAGCTGATGTTTATTAGCTTTTTTGTGCTCTTGTATTTCATGTGCGCCTCCATGCCCAATAGCGAAATCACATTACACAATTTCCAAAACGTAAAGTCTTCTCCTTTACTAGATGATTTCACAAATCTAAACAAGACGACACAATTGTCCTTTCAGTTCTGTTTTCTTGTCTTTTCTGGTGAAAATTCTGAATATTCTGTTTTCCTATTCAACATGATTAGAAGTTGAATATTACGAAGATGAGACACATGGTAGCGGTAACTTTACGAAATCCAATATGGCGGATAAAAACGGGCATTGTAGCCTCGATTTCGAATGAACCAATCATATTGTAGAACTATATTCCTATATACATGCGATACATTTCTATCATAAGGTATCACGGTACCAATTGTTTTTCCATAGACCTCAATGCTAATGTTTTGTGAAATAAATATACTTTCTATCCTACCTCAGCATGCATGTCACCCACTGTCACAGAGAACAATGTTAGATTGTCAATTTGACAAGGACAGAACCAGGTACTCCATTGCATTTAAGAGAGATAACTCTGCTGGAACTAGACAGGGGTAAGAGTTATCTAGTTACACCAGACACATTTTCAGTCATGTGTACCACATTTTAAAAAAATCATAAAAAATACAAAATGTGATATAGTTATGAATTAACATAATCTCACATGTTGCCAAGAGGCTCAACATTTTTTTAAGCCTAACAGAAAGTACAACCCTTACATAATGCACCAATCACAGCTAGTTTTGTGGTTTATTTCTGAATGCAATGTTCCCTACACCTTAAGCTCCGCCCACCTGGGGTTGTACAATTGGTACCGTTATACCTAAAGCCAACCTTAATTTTTTCAATAATCTGTGATATAGCTTGGGACTGTACAAGTAACAAGTGTACTTAGTCTCGCTTGTCAAAAACAATTTTATGAGGTACCAAGCTGTGTCTTATATTAAATGTGTATGTAATGGTCTTTGAACTATTTCAGCTGCTGTTTTCATATTTGTGCTTTACTACCAAACTACATTTTGGGAATAAAATAACTTGTTTCAACTAGGACTTGTATTTTATTCACATCAGCACTTATTGAAGTTCACATGGGTGATATGGGATAAATCACATCATATCATATTATGTAATAACTAGGTCAAAGGTCAATATACCAAATAGTATGAACCTCTTGTACTTCAAAAGGTACAATTAACCTAAAACAATGGACTTTATATTTGTTTGGTAGATGCAGAACTTAACATCAGAGACAGGTGGACATGACCCAATCTTGTTATAAAGTACAAGCTTTCAACACTTTACACTGTCTGCAGATACATGAGGTCACTAACCCCCAGTCCTCACACCACGGTCAACTTACCCATCCTCTTTGTAATACAAATAAAAAGCTTCGCTCCTTTGTGTAGAGAATAAAATTGATGCAATAAGCCAATCTGTCACCAAATATAGTAGATCACAGCTTCTAAGTAGTTATATTGGATTTGGGGGTGAAATTTGGGGAATAAAATATAGAAAAATGCCAAAGATAAACAATAAGTATAATGAGCCAAATGGAGTTAAAAACAGGAGGAAGGTGTGTATCTAAAAGGGAGATGTAGCTTATGATAAAGGAATTAAAGGAGACAAAAGCAGCAATGAGAAAAATGAGAAGTGAAAGTTTGATGACCTTACCTTGGACAAATATATGGGGGCAGTGCCCCATAGGTCCAAGGACAGTCCAAAGGCACCTGTGCTATAACATCCCTTACATGCACCAAAATTTCAGGTGAAGTGGTGTTCATTCCCATCTAATATTAAAGGGTGAATAATTTAGATAATATAGATGCATATAGTTTATATTTCTTCTACATAAGAAATTAACAATAATGTTCTTTCAGTTGAGCAGAAAAATACCTAAACCAAGCAAAACATACTTTATCAGTTTTTAAACTTGTAAACTTTCCTGTGAGAAATTATTAAATTGCTTCTACTTACATTTGCATCAAGACTGAGAGCTAATATAATACTTCACAAATCTTCTCTTTATTTTCATAACCAATCACTGAAAATGTGAGTTTTTATTTTTTGAAATGTTATATCTGGTGTAAGGGAGATAACTGAATGATATTCATAAGGTGTGGTATTTTTATTTCCTCCAATATATTATCCATGTAATATAGATGAGTTCATGAACACATGTATTAACTTCAATGCAATTAAACTATCCAAAAATACATTATTGATAAGTGAGAACCTAAATTCCAAGCTTTTGTATGTAGTGGAGACCTCAAGAGTGATGTAATTTTGCTTACTGACATGAAACAGCATTTTTATTTCAAATAGTTCATGTTCTCTACAAAGCCGTCATGTGGAGTGCAGACTTCCATAAACATGCAGATATGATCCCATGCCAATTTGAATTCTTGCGATGGGATGCAAAGTTTGAAGAACAGTGTGGACTTGAATGGAAGGAATGGACAATATGTGACTAATATGGTGATCACTCAATGTTTGACCTAATATGGAAATTCCACAAGAAGAGCTGGACAGAAATAAATATAATTAATTGAAAGTCAATAGTAGGTTATAATCGGGCTTATACAAGTGTCAATAGGAAATGCTGACTTAAAGAAACTGTTTTTGTCTGTTGGTATTCCCTGCTACTTCAACAAAGGGAATGCCAGAGAACTTATCTAAATAAACTGCATGAACCATTTCAAGGCAGGAAAAAGTGTACAAAAATGGACAATTAGAGCAGGACAATTAAAATCAAAGTGGGAAGGAATACAATGTCTTTAATAAATTACCTAAAATTACTCATACCAGATTATCCTATATGATACAAGTGATCTATTTACAAGTGAACCTAGAGTGTTCTCTATCTTGGTTTATAGCATGCCTTACAAAACCAAGATAGTGGGGTTTTTTTGTTGGTTCTTTTTATACATGATTTATCATGTTTTGCAGGTAAAATAGTCAATATTTGGCCAAAATCAACTATATTATGTTTACATAACTTATTTTGTTGCATATATGCCAATCTGAGAGCTGCCTACACATACATAAAGCCTTCAGGCAATACAAGTATATGTCTGTCATAGCTATAGTTATCAAAAGCCACCATCCAAAGTCAACTTGTGCTATTTTCTGAAGATTTCATACATTTTATTCTTAAAAGACTGTCACTATTTGACTAGAAATGTTCAGCATCCATTTGTTTTCCTACATCTAACTAGTACAGTTCATAAATGCCGCCCACATGTATGTGTTTCTATGGATACACTGGGAGGCTGCTCTTCCCTTTAGGTATCACGGTACCAATTGTTTTTCCATAGACCTCAATGCTAATGTTTGTGAAATAAATATACTTTCTATCCTACCTCAGCATGCATGTCACCCACTGTCACAGAGAACAATGTTAGATTGTCAATTTGACAAGGACAGAACCAGGTACTCCATTGCATTTAAGAGAGATAACTCTGCTGGAACTAGACAGGGGTAAGAGTTATCTAGTTACACCAGACACATTTTCAGTCATGTGTACCACATTTTAAAAAAATCATAAAAAATACAAAATGTGATATAGTTATGAATTAACATAATCTCACATGTTGCCAAGAGGCTCAACATTTTTTTAAGCCTAACAGAAAGTACAACCCTTACATAATGCACCAATCACAGCTAGTTTTGTGGTTTATTTCTGAATGCAATGTTCCCTACACCTTAAGCTCCGCCCACCTGGGGTTGTACAATTGGTACCGTTATACCATAATGGAACCGAGTCCCCGTTCTAAACTGAAAATTGCAAGGAAATTTTTTATTATTTTTTTTAAATTAAAAAACGTATTTTTTTGCAAAAAAAACGTACTCCTGTATTCAGGTCCAAAATACGGGACAAATACGGAAAAAACGGGACAGTTGGCAGCTATGCATTATACAATTACTTATGCATAAATTAACAGAAAAAGCATGGAGAAATAATATTTATTGAATGCATTTCCTAATGGGACAAGATACATAACATCTCAGTCAACTGCACTTTTTTGTACAGCAGATAAAGCATGCAAATTTGTGTATAAATTATTTTCAATTATCTGTACAATTTTCAGATGAATTCTGTATGATTTTGAGGTGTCTAGATTATCAACAATTTATGAGAAAAAGAGTGTTAGACTGTTGTGACTCTATGGTCATAAACTAAGTAACAGAAAGAAGCAGAACCAAACAGTTTTGTAAAACTTAACAAATAATTTAATTATCAAAGTTATAAAGTGAAAATGTAAGAGAAACTTACAGTATTATGAATTGAATCTAAATTAATCTTAAAAAGTTCTATTCATGTCCAAAAGAATCAAATGTTTCAAATGAATTATCCTTGAATGTATATATATCACAATGGTATTTTCCAAAACTCCTTCCAAAAATTCACAATAGTCCCAGAATAATGTTCCAGTCCAATGAATACTTTGTGATTCCAGTGAATAATCCTAACAAATGTCTCCTCTCATTATCTAAATACAGCATTAAACACATCTGCAGACTGATTTTAACAGATGATATAGGAATCCAAAATAGGGATCAGTCCAAAACAGGAGCGAATGAATTGCTCAGTTTTTCCTTACATACATCTGTAAGTGTCTATTACAAATGTATGTCGCAATATACCCCACATGACGGACCTTACTATTCAATCTCATATCTCAAAAATATCTATGCACAGGACCTAACCAATCCAATGGCAAATAACTTAATTCTTCTAAGAACCCACTCAAGACCACCAGCCAATGAGAAATCACCCCAAACTTGTCAACAGGTTCAATATACAGGCTGAATTTAACTTGTCAACAACTATTCTAAACTTAACATCTATGAAAAAAAAATCTATACCTGTGGTAAAAAAAATGAACTTAACTATATATTATTTTGTTAATAGAAGTCCACAATATTTTTTTCAGTCATGAACAAAAATTACACATAAGATGGGCACAGTCATGTACCAAAAATTACAACAAAAAAATACAGATATACACAAAACAATAACAACTGGCATTCGACTCATACAACCCTGTTGTGTTCCTGAAACAACTGGAAGGAATCCAAGTTAAAGTGAATGGGAGCCTTGGTTCGGCATTCTCAAACACTTTTTTGTGTGCAGGAAACTCGAACCCCAGCTCAAAGAATGAAGACTTCAAAATTCAATAGTTTGGTTTGGAGCTTTACAGCACAGCAACATAAGTAGATTATTAACTGCTGAGGCAGCTTAAGTGGCCTGCCCAGAGACACACCCAGACCAATTTGATGGTAGGGTTATAACCTGCATCCACAAATGAAATAATTTTGTGTTATTGCACCAACTCATTCTTTTAAAAATCGCATAATAAATTACATTAGTTTTTTTAGTTTTTTTTTTTCAAATGAAGATGCAGTGCAACTAAAACTCACTTTTTCTAGAATGTCTGCATAGACCTCCTTCATGTGTCTTATTTTCTCCTCCGATATTTTTTTCTTCTTGTTGGCTTCATTTACAATTTCTTGTTTTTCTGCAAGGAATTTGGCCTTCTTTTGTTTTGATGCACCCAACTTCTTCATAAGATGTTCTATCTCCCTGTAATAGAATGAATTAAGTAGGAATAGAACACTCTGTACAGCTGCTACAGAGAAGACCTAAAATGTGTGATCTGACAGATGGAGGAATGCACACACATGAGAATAGACATAGGAACTCAGCAGATCCTATATAACACATACTTTTTAAAATGGCACAATAAAAATCAAAAAGAACAAATAAATTTTGAAATGATTAAGTCTGGACTTGACTCAAACCTGTCAAGTTTGGGATTCTGAGGCATCTATTCTAAACAATATGACCTCATACTTGACGAGATGCAAATATCTGATATGCTTAGAGTGATTTTTATTGGCACACTTTTCTATGAAAAATGGGGGGAATATGTTATCCTGCCCATCAGACATGCATGCATATGCGAATACACAACAAGTACTCATACACTAATAGACATTTATAAAAAACACTAGCATAGTCTGTAGCTGTGCACAACTTTTGCCTAGATACAGAGAGGAGCATTAACATTTGTGGGGGGGGGAGGGGGGCATATTATTAACTTAAGAGACATGGTGATAAAGCTAATTTACTGCCGAGTTTAATAATTATGTTGCTACAAGCAACAACAACAACAACCATCACCTTGGAATCTCATAGCCGTTTGGCCAAATATAATGATGGCCAATTTTACAGTACTTTCCTTCTGTATGATTGAACAGTGTTGTTGGTTTCACTTATTTGCATGGTTTTGCAAAAATGAGCATTTTTTTGTGGGTACTTAATTTCATCAATTTGCATTTGTCAAAGTTTGCATACTTTGTAGGTATTTTATTTCATGGATTAACCACAAGTACCCAAAAATAAAGAATACAAAAGTGCAAAAATATACTGACAACAAATGGTGGTCTCTTGAATTGTTAAAACAATACCACTGCCACTATGAGCACAAACACCCATCAATATCAGTCCCTTACACTGTCTTTTCAATGCAGCTAACAATATCAAGCCAAGCAGTTTTTGAAACATATCCATATGAACCTTTACTTAAACCAGTGTCCATAAAGTTGCACCAATTGTATTACATGGATCATGTCATCGTTCCATATGTAAACCAAACATGACAAACTGCCCCTTGTTCAATGCAATAAGGCAAGTTGTGACAACCTATGATCTGCAGTCTAGGAAAGAGGCTCAGATAAAATGTCCACGAGATCAATCCAAATTATCCATGGTGCATGTAATTTTACAATTTTGGGATTATTTTTAACCAAAAGTTTGTGTGTAACAGGAGATTTGATTGACACATTGTTTTTTTCAGTGGTTTTGTCTGAAAATCAAGGAATAATTTAGTATCTTACAGACGTCTTTCTAAGGATTCAAAATACATTAATAAAATGAGATGCATTCTTTCAGGAGTTTTTAAATTTTAAAAGGAAAGTTTGCAACCTGTAATTAAAAGTAAATATGTTCATATTTATCTATTTTTTATGAAGATTATTCTTTCAGATGGATCATAACAGTGGTCAAATCTTAAATTAGAGAACTGTGGAGAATAAAGTATCAATATAAATAAAATTTAAATCAATTTACATACATCATTTCATTTGTTATTTCTTACATTTTCTGTAATACTAGTATCATAACTTTATGTTCCTTCTCTTTTGGCTCTATCCAAAGTGATCTCAACATAAATTGTTTAGAGACAGCGAGTCAAAAAGATAGCTACCAGATACTGTATTCATACATATGCAATGAAACAATACAAATTGCTTCACAATTTCTTTTTTTCCCTCAAAATGGGTTAAAAGATCCAATGTTATTACAGTAATAAAGCTTTGTTCTCTAACAGCTGAACATTGTTGACCACACAAATGCATGAATACGAAATTGAGATGGGGGTTTGGAGCTTTCTGTAGAGCGACCACAAAATCCATGAAAATTGGTACCCCACAAAAAATGGTGAAACCACTGTAGCATGAAAGCAACAAGAGCACAAGTCAATGATCAGTCTTCTTCATCCACATAATTTTCTGAAAAATCCATTCAAAGATCTCTTCTGCTGGTCAGTGTTTTCTCAAAAACATAGGATTGGGTGAATGCCTGCCCCTCTTCAGTAGGTACTGTGAGAGTCGGTTTTGGCCCAGGTCCAGATGAAACTTGGATAAACCAAATATGCCCCTCTCTCTCTTCTGTAAATATGTATTTGGTTTTCTCCAGGACTGTTTTTATAAAGGACATTAACAATTGAATTGCCTATGGTTTATAGATGTAGGTTAAAAAGCTCCTAGCACACATATTACTGAAAAATACATATCCTAAATGGTGCATTTGAATGCAATGTGCATAACAGTCAATGATAAGATTTATAAAACTTTATTTTTTCATACTCGAACTATTCCCCAAAATGAAATATTTGTATTACACATTATTTTTCATACTTTTGGAGATTTTCGTTTACATTCAAAATTATATTAGATAATCCAAATACAAGTCGATTCAGAGTAGCTTGTTGCCATGAGGGGTTCTTATGGGCAAGGTCAATTATCTCCTTGCATTATAAGCAGAGAAAAATTTTTCACACTGCAATATAATCCCCTTCTTCAATAATTACCTCTTTAATATCTATTGCATTGTTTTATTTTTTGTTCCATTGTCAGCTGGAGACTAAAGTCTAGTCTTCAGGAGAGGATACTGTGAAGTTATGTACTGGAAGTAATTCATCAAATGGGAAGATACACTGTATTATTGTTTTTAACATCATTCCATTATCTTTAAGACCTCATTAGTTCAACAACACATAAGCTCTGCATTTTTTATGTTATTGTGGGTCAACTTCATTCATGAACCTCTTGTATATTTAACTTACCCTCATCCCAATATTCAGAATTCCCAAAACACGATCAAAAAAAGTAAAAAATAATACAAATGACAGGCAACATTTGAATGTCAATTTGTTTTTAAAAAAAGAGAAGAAAAAGGCATTTTGTAATACTCTGAACTGGAATTGTGTTGCCCTTATGGCAAAGAGTGAGCAAATAACATGACTTGTCTTATTCATTTTGTTCTTGAGGAGTGGAAATGATAATACATTTGAAATTTGCATATGTGTTTGATGGTTGTAAAAAAGTGTCTTCTGTCAAAAAATATAACATACTATCAATTGTGCTTGTGGTTTGTAAGGTCTTTGGAAGATGCAGAAATATGGTAAAATTTGTGGTTTTTGACAAACATATGAACAGAATTAAATGTTTATATCATGGTTTCACTATACCATATGTATTGTATTAATGTTACAATGGACATATAGTCATTTTGCAATATACCAATGAACACTGATGCACACAAATTTTCATGTGGTCAACATGTAGGAACCAAAACAATATTCTAGTAAAAGGTTATTCACGCATATCTTTATATTCTGTAAAAATATGAATCTAGTTGCTGCATATGGACACAACCTTAATTTTTTTAAAACAACTCAAGTTTTAGCACAAAATGGCTATTTATAGCCAAATGTATTGTCATGAGCATGTGCCTATGATGTCATATCAAATAATTTGTAAAAATCAATTGCAATTTTACATTTTTAAAGTGTTGATACATTTTTTGCCATAGTATTGTCAGATCAATAATGGTTTTGAAAATTTCTGAATTTTTGGGCCAAAAGAGGCGTTATAGTACCCACCCCTTTAATGGTGTCATTCCCACCCCACCCAAAAAATCAGCATGTGCACAACAACCATGCGAAGTCAGTTACCCATGAGCGTAATGAAACGTACAATATTAATTAACAAAGTTAAATTATGTAAGCAATTTATTTCTGGATCAACTGTCATAATCCAGCACTTACAAAGTAAATTTTTTTGCAACTGAGCAAATGAGACGCTTTCATTACTGAGTTATTAAAGTTGTTATGTATATTTAATTTATACTGTGTGCTTGACTTTTGTCTGTGATTGAGGGGTGTGGATTGAGTTTTCACCTACCTGACTTTTGTCACGATTCTAAGAATTAAACAAAAAGTTTAATAGAATTTTAATTCAAAGGTGAGTGAAATTTTCCATGGAAAGGATTAGTTTTCCAGAACATTCCATCATGACACAGGTCAAGTGAAATATGTATAATTAGAAGTCTGGTAAAGAATTAATCGTTCCTGTTTTATGATCAGTCTGTGGAATCATTTACATTTGTGTTCAGACATAATTTGAGAGGAATTATTTATTCAAATTATTCACTTGAGTTACAAAGTGTTCATATATGTTTTCAGCTTAAAAAAAACCTACTTTTGGATGATTTAGAACTCATTCAAATACATTTAGGATTGTATCATTGTGGTACATCAGGACATTTAAGACTATTGGAAATCATTTGGAACATTCTACACTTTGGAACATGTGATAGGATGTTTAGGATTATTTGGGATGTAATTCACAATACCGTGTCTTAAATTTTCCCATTGTAACTTTTTACTAAACTCGTTGGTTTAGTTACTTTCTGTTAGTAAAGTTTAAGACCTAGAGTCATAACAATAGTGTTTTACTAACTGTGCTTGCCAAGCTTGTATGAAGGCAAACATGCAGTTTATGTTATTCAGTGGTAAAGTCTTTGCTGCTACGTGCAGTTCTAATCCTGATATCATTTCACTCATTCAACCCTAAATTTAATTAGGAATTTGCCAAATAATAATAAAGCTATCCCCCATTATATTGTGCTCCATTTTAAAACAATTCTGTATTTATCGTAGTACAGCTAAGGAACCCATGGCTTAAATTCAACCACTGTACTTGAATTGATCTAACCAATGTATGACAATATGGACTGAAAGAAATCATAAACTTATCATAGCTTTACTTTCTGCTTAAAACATAATTCCCCTCTCCACCACCTACCACAGACCTGCCTACCTTGGAAAAAATCAAAATCAGGAATTTGCCCCCAAATCACCATTAAAAATCAGGAGGCAGGGTAAAAAAAATTGGGAGGTACAAGATTAAGGTGTATATATAATGATAAAGTTTTTTACATGTGTTATTTCAGTCCAGTGTATGTTGCAAATTTGCATTTCTGCAAAAGTTCATCATTTATTTGTCCTTGGGTGCCAAATTTGCTAACAATAGCTTCCAGGGTTGATGCAGACAGGCTGGCTCTTTGGCTGGTTCTGTTTTTTTGTGACCATTGAGAATGTTCTCTCAGCATTGCTGTTGCTGTGCAATATTGAAAGTATTGATAGCATTACTCTCCCAAGGGTTGGAAACAACAGTTGGCCATATCCATCCTTTTTTACTGACAGCAACCCACTAAAGGATGACTTACTTATTTATGCAAGCATTGCAGATGTGTCTAAACAATCTGTAGTATTGCTTAAGGACTTGGCCATTTTTCTCCAACCGAATGGAAAGAATCAACACTGATGATCTGCACAGAGAGTTTCAGCTTTACCAAATCTACAATTTTGACACAGAATTGAATGTGGAAAGAGCTGATCATCAGTGGCAGAATGCATGATAGGCCCCACGAGTTGATGGACGAATGAAAGCAAACTACTTCTCCCAATCACTCCTGTATTTTTGATCTCATTTCTTTTTCTTAGCTGGTGAAAAGTCATCAATTACTTCCTTTTCTTCTTTTTTTTTTTGCTTTTTGCTGAGAAACTTATCCATTATGATGCTGAGATCTGCTGATGGGGTCGGATAAAGAGAACCACACTGTGAGACAATCTCTTTGTATTGGCGGATGAAAACCCAAAATCAAGCGAGATATGATAAAGTACTAAGAAACATACCAGACACAGAAAAACCAGAAACAGAAAATGATATTTTTGTTTAAAAAAATACAGGTTTTGTTTTTCCTTGGCGAATTGAAAAGATTTTTCAGTAGGGTTGGCAGGTCTGCTACCCCTACCCCATACACCCCGTTGTGAAATGTTTAATATTCCTGCTATGCTAGTTGTGTACTGTGGTTATCGCTAGACTGCATTTCAGTAAATATGTGGTCGGCACTTATTAATCCCAACTACTGCATCAAGGAGAGCTGTAACAACGTACAAATTAAAATCAAAATGACTTGAATGATGTAAATTTTTTAGGAAATTTCTGCAGCTCTTACTGCCATCATAAGTATGCATTCTATAAAAAAATTTGTTGGATACATACTCCGAAAATACTTTTATAAATGGAGCACTGACTTTCATGGATTTCAAGTGTACTACAAAGCACAAATTAATTGACAAATCCACCTTTTTATTGCTTTATATGTCTTAAAATAATCCACATAATGGAAATTAAGATGTAATTAAGTGAAAAAATAGAATAATGAGTTTACCAAAACATAATGGTTGGTAGGTATGGAATTAATCAAGGAAACATCAATCCAAATGTGCACTAAATCAAAATACTAAAAAGGAGTTGCAACAATTCTTGCAAGTGATGGGAGACAACACCTACCCCAAAGTCTGGAATATGATATACTGAATAAACAAGAGGATCCCCAGAACTCTATGGGAGTGGGTGATGCTCAAAGGCACTACTGAAAATAATAACAACAAATGTCTATAGATTCTCATGAGAGCTAATTCAAATGAATATGCAATAGACTGAAGTAACAACACTCTAGAAACATGCCGATTGATTGCAGACTTACTCTTTATATCTCTCAATCTGCTCCATTAAAACTCTGAGTCGGTTCTGGTGCTGGGCAGACAGTGAGGCCTGTTTCTCCAAACACTTGGCAATTATGACATTCAGTTTCTCTTTACGTTGGTCCAGTTCATGCATCTGGTTGTTCATTTCCTGATATCTATCCTGGATCTGTGAAATCTCCTTCATTATTTCTCTGGAAGCAAAAGTGAATGAAATACTCAGTCCTTGAACTAAATCAAAGATTAACAATTTTATCCAAAGTAAGGATGAAAAAATCTATTCCTTCAGATCTGGCAACTGGTTGTACAGTTGATCTTCTCACCTCAGTCCTGCATATCTCATTCAAAACTGTACATCAAAGGTTTGTTTAAAATCAATTGGATAATATTGGTGACAAAATTTGAAGTATGGTGGGTTGCACCTAGGTTTTTACACATTTGTGATATGTGCCCACTTAGCTCTCATAAAGGGGACAAACCAAGCAAGGTTGAGGGTTAATCGTCATTAAAAAAAACATTCTGGAAATGAAAATTGTTCTGTTAATGACACATTATATGTTTCAAAGAAAAGGACCTTTGGTCAAGGTATGCAGTCTTGAACTAAAGTTACTGTGCATAAACCATGATTTTATTATTAGACATCCCTCTGACCTCTAGACCCAAGAATGTTTTCATTACCCTTTGTGCAAATCATCTAAAGTTTGGTGAAGGAACTTACTGTAAAATTAAAAAATTATTCTCAAAAACTCTTGTTTTCTTTAATCCAGTGACCTTGACCTTTGACTGCTTCAAACTTAATTAAGTGTATGCCATCTGCAGACTTTGGTCCAAGTAGATGGTCTAGAACTCAAGTTATTGTGCAAAAAGTATTTTTCTCTTTTCAGTCAGTGACATTTGACTTCATGAGCCAAAATCAAGAGGCTTCTTTTATACTCCAGGTGCAAGATATCCACAAAGTTTGGTTCTGGTGTGTGATCTTAAAACTGATGTTACTGTGTGAAAAAACAGTTTTTCTTTTTTCAGTTACAATGACCTTGACCTTTGGACCCCAAAATTGATAGATTTCATCCATATCTCGAGTGCAAGCTATCCACAAAGTTTTGCAAAGATATCTTTAGAATTAAAATTATGGTGTGAAGAGGAAAAGTTAATGGCGAGATGACAAACACCTATATGTAACATTCAAACACTGCTTCACATTAATGGCCTGGTTGTGGGATGGTAGTTCCACAAGCCGATTCAGTAAAGATATTCTAAAGTTTGTATTTCCATGAGTGAACGAGTTTTTCTTGCCCGTTTCAAAGACCAATTATTAAACATCTATTTCTCATTTATTTCAAGCCATGGGTAGGTTATAGTCCCTATCTCATTGAAAGAGTACTTTTTTTCCTTGGTGCTGGTTGTAACATCTTCACCTTCATAATTTTCTTGTTATTCATTCTGAGCACTTCAAGTTCATTCTTTGAAATTATCTCTAAAAAAAATCAGAAAGTGGACAAAAGTTTGCAATTTCTCCATAATGTCGCATAGCAGGTCTGATGTACAAGGCATGCATAGGTAAGGAAACCAATAAAACTAGCAACCAATAATTATATCACTGACTGGCGTATTGATACTTCTAGACAGAAACTGCATAGACTTCTGTGCATAACAAGAAAATCATGCTTAGGAGTTGCATCAACTGGCGATAAATATCATGGTTTGAACAGCCAAGAAGAGTTATTTTCAAGCTTTACAAGGGCTTTTAAATGTTTTCAATGATCATTTTTTCTTATGGAAATTGAACTTACCATGTTTACCACTGCATAAATAGTCACAAAGGTAACAGAAAAACACTATGATTTGCATAGTTTTTTGCAAAACATGTGTCTACTTATAGACATGAAAGTGAACATCATATAATAATTAAGAGCAATGACTTATGGCTCCCTCAGATCCGGAGATAATCACAAGGTAAGACTACTACATCTAGTAACTACCAGTGTTGTGTGTTCATTGATCCAGCCCAATTTTTAAAAAAAAAGTTTCTTGAAATTATTTATTATTTCTGGAAAATAGGTAAAATAAATAAATTTGAATTTAAAAAGATGTATTTTAATTAGTTTCAATATTTTCTATGTCCTCTGATAAATTCAAGAAGTTCTTTGGCAAAAGTTTGAGTTTTTAAACAAATTCATGGACTTTTCAAGGAAAGAACCCATCTTGTTATAAATTCAAGGAGTTTTCATAAACCCCATTTTCAAAGATTTTTTTTTGAAATCGTACAAAAAAAGCACGAATACTTTTGTGTGATTTTGTAGCATATTTTCACATTTTTCCAGGAATTTCACAAGTACACATCCTAGATGAAATCTCAAGTATGCACACTGCAGGCACAGATGGTGAACAAAATTTTGAGGCAAAAAAATGGAATGCTGTCCATAAAAACGTAATATGAAATGATTTCCAGTGTGCAGTAGAATATCTGACCCTACCTAATTCATTTATCAACTCAAATTTGCTATGACACAATGTTTTCATTCAGATCATGATGGAGGCATGTAAGTAGATTATTTTCATCCTACTTCTGTTTAAAATCATATTTACAGTGGGGTCCCGGGTGGCTAAGTGGTCTGATGTACTTGCCTTTACCAATCACTGTCACCTCACCTCTGTCCATATGTGTTCGAGTCTCAGGCTCAGCCAATGTAGGTATGTGAGAAATGTCCTGAGAAATGGCGTTAAACACCAAAACAACATATCTACAGCAAAGTGCATTTAGTTATGGAGCATTCATAAAGTGTGGGTAAATCTTTAAATTCTGAGATAATATTTGAAATGTATTTGGCTAAATACACTGTCCTAAATATTACTTAACTGAGTTACACCTATACAGTTACTGATTTCTTGCAATTTTCTTTGCAATGAATGAAAAATCACTTGCTATTAATTAATATTTTCTTGTTGCATTTTTTACTGATATTTCTAACAGTAAAAATAGTATGGTTCCAAATGAATATCTGTCCTGTTTCAGATATGCAATATTTGGCACTGACTTTAAGGAGATCAATTCTTGGCTGATTCAACGAACTGCAAAGAGGTCTATACTATCACTTTCAAAGATACTCCTAGTTCTTGTTTTTGCATGGATTCAAGCAACTGCTGTTTCAATGGAAATTATTTGTTTACATCATTTGCTTTCATCAACTCAGTTTCAAGTTTCAATATTCAAACTTTTCTTGTTTTTCTTGTTTAATAGTTTTATTATATTGTTTTCTTGGGTTTTCATATCTTACTTCTCTTTATCATCACTAGCTTTGATAGTTTCCAAAAGTTGTTTCCCCTTCTCAGCATCATCTGTGACCTGTTTGACAATTTTCCTCTGCTTCTTCACTTCAGCCAGTCTCTTGTGTTTCCAGTTCAGGCTGTCCTTAAGATTCTCCAATTGGGCCCTCATCTTTTCCTGCTCCTCCTTTACCCTTTCTGGGGATTGTACAATCTTCTGAGACAGCAGCTCTGCCTCCTCCTTGGCCCTCTGAATGCTGAGCTTTGTCTGATCCTAGGCAATAGAGTAAAACAGAAGAAATCATGTCTCATCTTCAGAGAATGTCAGTGGTGTGACAGTCAGAATAATCACAGACTGGTTTGTAAAGCTCAATGATCATGTATTTGATTATTTCACTATCACAACCAATGATGGTGTTTATTAGATGAATACATGATATCCCATTTTTATAGATACTGACTCCTATTGGTTGCTGATCACTAGTTTAGCAAACTGGAGATTTTTTTAAAAACTGTTTACTTATGATAATGACAATTCATAGAATTTTCAGTTTCAAACCAAACTGTGATCAGTTACATGTAACTGTATCAAAATCAAACAATAATAACGAATGATTTCAAGGAATACTTATATATTTACTCTTTTCCTTATTTTTGTGTTGTTTTTAACTACACAATCATCCTGGACAAGAAAAATACGTAAATAACAACTTCCTGTTAAAATAGCCATCTATGTAACAGTCTGAGTGTAACATAACATATGGCAACTGAAGTACTTAAGTGTTTGACTTGTCAGGTTAAAATCTCCATGGATTATGGGTCAGACACAGAAAAGTCACATTTTAATGCTGGAACACTCTAATCTCTGATATATAAAAGCCACTCGCATACCTGTGATTGAATAAAAGTTTGCTCCATCCATTCCTGCCATCCTTAATGCAGACTCCCTCACCAGCTATGATTATGTTTGTAATTATATTAAACTTTTGCATTAAAATTCTGCTTTGATTCTACTGCTGTTTTAACTACCAATAGGTTTTCTAACTTCTAATTAATTTTAATTGTTGTGCACTAAAACAATTAACAGCTAAAGAAACAGAGCACCTTGTAACACATTATAATAATTATTGAAAAGGAAAGATCCAAGGAGCTTAAATTAAGAATCCTGTTGCATCAGTACTTTTTATGAAAAAAGAAAGTCAAGTAATCACTGCAGTGTAGTGTGACTTGCTACAACAATTCAGCGAAACCTTCATTAACATTAGCAGATTATATGAACCAGTGTTAATCAAAGTTTATATAACTATTCTGACTCTTTTCTAAATAACTTAAGTCCCAAATGAAACCAATATCATGTCTTCTGGCTGGGTATTTAAACTGCTCAACTTGAGTACATATTCCACTTCAAATCTTTTGTTTTTGTTTCAAATACAAAAGATCAATGACATTTAAAAATCTAATAACTCTGAACAAATACTCAATTAAATGCAAGTTATTTGTTCGTTATTGAATACCAACAATTAATATGTTCTTAAGCCATGTTTGTCCCCACAAAATAATTCAATTAAAGAGCATTTCTAAGTAAAACGTGGGCCAGAATTGATAAAAGTTTGCCTTAAAACAGTAAACATTAAAGCTGACCTCTTCTTAAGATAAAGCCACATATAAAATCAGGTTTGATTCCAAGACATTGGAAAGTTACTGGGTGGAACTGTAAAATCAAAGTAAATAGTGGCCATAAAAGTTCTAAATATCTGTTAGAAGATGATGCAAATCAAACGTGTCCTAGTTTTTCAATGTAAAGTTTTTTACCAAATCCAATTTATATCCATTTTCAAGTCACTGACTTCAAAAGTTATTTAGCAGAAACAAAATTGTAGGGCAATGTACCAAGTCAAACAAGGACTATAACTCCATTAAATGTTGATGGAAAATGGAGAGAATCAAATGTGATTTCAATTCATAAAACTCTTCAAAAGTTATTACGTGCAAACAAGACTGAATAAGGTGTATCTCAAACAGGGGCCATAACTCCATAACATTTTGCCAGAAAACTATGAATATCCAACTTGACCATGTGTTTTTAATGAATAGCCTTGTACCTATCTGATTTAAATCCAAAGCCCTTCAAAAACTATTTAGTGGACACAAAATTGAAGACCAAAGATTTAAGTCAAATCAGGGCCGTAATTTTGCAAATTTTGCCAGAAAAGGTTTGAACTTGACCTATATCTTACTAGCCTCATACCAAATTTTAATTTGAATCTATAAAGTCCTTCAAACATTGTTAGCAAAACAAAGTTTGCATCAGATCGGACATGGCATAATCAACAGCCATTGGTATAACTATATGCCCCCTTCACGGATATAGTGGATGCATAAAAATGGATTTTATTACAGACTTTGGTTAGTTCTCTTATGTAAGAGTGTGGGACTGACATTGTTACCTACTCACTACATGGCAAAACATTAAAGTACTACTTAAAAATTAGCTGAACAACTTTAATAGTAAGGTAAACTTTGGTTCACACGTACACGTATGGGGGGGGAGGTAAAGGAATGATTGTTTATAGCATTTCACAGGGGACGGATTTTTTTATAATAGTACATCCAAATTCATCATGTTTATTTTACAATGTTTATGTACTTGTCTAAGTTGATCAACATCTTTGTGATGTTGGACTTGCATGTAGTAAACAAATTTTAAGTGTTGATATACACTTGCATATACCAGCCAATGAATCATAAAAATAACCAGTATGTGACATATCTGTTCAATAATTTAACTTGTAATGCAGTCCTTTATTTATTTGGATGTAAATAAACTTACAATAGTCATTTGTTGGTTTGTTAATATTAATTTGAGACTTTTAGTTGATATGTTTTTCAGTGACATGAAAACGTTGGTAAAGAATATCAGGTACATCATTCTGAGCTTGTAGTTACAGTCTAATATGCTATCTAAAACCTCAATGGCTCCTGGTGAAACAGCTCAAACTGAGTCATGGATGTACTTGTGAATTCCAGTTGCAGAAAGATTGGTTGCTTCCTGGCCATTACTGATTTCACTATCTCTTCAATTTCTGATATTGCAAAATTAACCACTGCAATCTCACTGCTCTCTGCTCACAATGCTATTTAAATCTGTCAATACAATTCTAAACTGCACTGAAAATTTGTATTCATAATTTTTAGGTGATTTTGTTGGCTTTCTTTTAAAGGATCAACCCATTTACTGGAACTACTGTCAAAAAGACTCAACCATTCAAAGCTAATTCCATGGAAATGAAGATAAGCCCATTCTTCTTTTTAATTGCTGGGTGTCTACATGACTAGATGTTCTTGAGCAGTAAAATGATAAAAATTAGTCACTATGGCAGCCATAATGGATGTAAGATCTGCACCATTTTCACTCTGGCCTAATTAGACACCATTAGAAGACTTGGTGAAAATCCCATGCCAATTGGATTATCCATTCATGAGAATTAGTGAAGAATTTCAATATGTACATCGTGGCAGCCATATATTTAGAACCAACTAGACCTTGGGATGAATTTCTATGTAAAGATTGATGGCAATGCTCTAAACAGTTTTGGAGAGTAGTGATAACAAACTTATGCTGACAGCAGATGGACATTGGACAACAAATAACAGATAATGGCAAACAGGCCATAACATGATCTCTTCTGGTTTATGACCAGTTGAGCTAAAAACAAAAATAGCAACCTAATAGTACTATAAGAATACACAGAGCTGCCAACCCTCCAGACTATCAATTAATGAAAAGTGGGATAAAAATTAGTGAATTTTGAACACAATTAGTGAAAAATTATATCATGACACTAACTCCATCCACTTCGATGGTCAGTACTGCATTATATGAAAATCCCAAAATAAAACAAAAACATTATTTGCACTGATTACATGTACTAATTTATTTGCAGCCAAATTTACTGATATACACAAACTTCACGCCATTTGTCATGATATGATGCAGTGGCAGTCTTGCACTTCCTCAATCAGGCTATAGTAAATTTGTTTTCAAAACAGTTCAGGCTTCTTGCCTGCTGGTTAATCTTGGTGAGTAAAATTGTTGCAAACTGTCAGCACCTGAGGAGGCACTAAAATTTGTATTATTTTTCCTTACAATAGGAAATAATCTTTCACTGTCATTGTTGCTGATCTCCAACTGAGAAAGACAGCTTATGTTCAACAAGAAAGCTCACAAACAATGCTTCAGCATTGGTAGCGTGCAGGACTTAGTAGGTGGCTTAAAGTACTCCAAAACTGAAATCTGCTACGGGTGATATTGCAGTGTGCTTTTTCATGCCACATGCCCACAGAGGCTCGTATTGTTGCTTGTATTGCTGCAACAATAGCCGTGAACGATGTATTATTGCAGTACTTAATGTTGTTATCAGTACATGTAAAAACCTAACTGTTATTGCTGCATTGTTACAAACTGTAAAGTTTCTCTGACTTTCCCTCTATCTATTCCTATAAAAAATCTGTCAATCCAATCGCGTAAATGTAAATAAAACCACATATGGTGACTGACCCAGATTACTGTACAATGTGGGGAACAACTCTATATTAGTGCGGTATTTACCTAACTTAAGTATTGTAGCACGCACATATTATAAAAAAAAAAAATTTCAACTTAGTGATAAGATGGAATGTCCATGCTTTCACTGGCTGAGTATTACCACCAAAATAAAGGATCCAATGACTAAATTGAATACACTAATGCCAGTTAAGTTGAAATCCATGATAACAACAATAGAAATTAAAAATAAAGAAATATATATCAATTTATCTGAATCTTAATTGCAATGTGGACTATATATATATATATATATATATATATATATATATATATATACACACACACAAATGAATCTATTATTAATACTGAAATATTACTGATTAAAAAATTAGTTTAACTGTTATTGCTTCCTATTAATACAGGACAAGTAGGATCATAAGCAACGTTTTGTCAATTTTGGTCCATATTATCTACCATGGACTGAAATTCCAAGTGTAACCTTCTTAGGATATATATGTCATTATCAGTATATGACCCATCATCATCAAACATCAGATGATACACTGAATATATTTTGTAATCAAAGCCAATGCAGGTATAGCAAGTTCGATTGGACTTTTGTATATGATGATCAACATAATTGCATGCACTTTACAAAAAAGTGATATTCATTCTTTTTCATTGCAAACTATAACAAAATGTTGACATTTTAGATGAAATTGTGCTATAAGATGTTTGCGTCCTTACTGGCTACAGCTTTACATCTGTCAACAACCGCTAAACAATGCGTGTCCAAAATTAATCAGAAAATCCCATTTGCTGCGATATTATAGACCCCGCAATAATACAGCGTTGGAGTATACCAGCCCCTCTGCACATACCCAACTGTGAAATTCGCAGCACACTACTGTGTGAAAAGAACAATGTACGTCAATGTTTGATGGCTGAATGCTAGGCCAAATTTTGGTGTACTACAATCTATACTTCACTTTTTGTGGAATACAAATCTTTTCCTTGGAGGTGGAAACGTTTTAACTGCAGTGTAACTTAATTACAAAATGGTATTAATCCAGAAGATGAAATGTCAAACAGTGAACGATTAGTGGTGTCGGTGCATGTGTGGAAAACTGTGAACTCAAGCAAATTACGATATGCTAATCTTTCAATCTAAAACATTCCAACACTCGAAAAAGCTGTCTTCATGTAGTGTTTGTTTTAAAGAAAAAGTTACAACTGCTGTGAGTATACCAATGTGCCATTTTTTTAAAAAGTCAGTTTGGCTGCGGTTTTCTTCAGAAGTATTTGTAAAACCTCTGTTCTAAATATATACTTTATAATGTTTGCTACAGGGCATACTGTAACAATTGGCTCTAGTTCTATGAACATCGCGACCAGCAATACAGGATCATTATGGGTATCAGTGAACACTGCTGCTATTCTGACTAGCACTTAACAGAATAAAATTTACTTTACTCCTGATTCAAATCGGCTTATGATTGAGAATTCAGGAATTCGTGATTTTTCTGCATGCTGCGTGAATCCGTGAATTGCTATCAAGAGTTGTGAAATTCATTCCAAAACCATGAGGGTTGGCAGGTCTGGAATACCTATTGTGGCATGCTGTAAATAAGGAACCAATAACATAACCATTTAATGGAATTGGCCACAAATTTTAAAAAAATCTGTCACTTTTTAAATATCATGAAATTCTCAGATGTTTTAAAAACAGCCCTTGGCATCATATATATATATATATATATATATATATATATATATATATATATAAAATCAAATTAAATAAAGAATACAATATAATAAAAAGGAATAAGAGTTGTTCCTTTTTTTTCCCTACAATCAAATTGTATCAAAATGGCCAAGGTTGGCCTATTTAAAATTACTGCCTCACACAAGATCATTTTCTATAACCTTTTGGTCTTTGCAAATGTGCCAAAACTAAACCAGACACCGGTTCACACAAGTGACCTTCCGGTTTGACTGACATATTAATACAACTTCATAAAGTAAAAATGGGAACCATTACTAAACTGAGGATTGGCCAAAGGAAACATACTTTTATAGTTCTGCTGACATTAAAAGAAAATTACATCATTTCAATGTAGAGCTTTACACCTAAACTTTCCTACCAAAATAGGTGTAATGAACTAGCATATATACTCACTTATACGTTATATCCAACTGCAAACAACATAATGTATGTTTTGCTGGCATATCAGGGTGTATTTTGTTTGTTATACTAATTACTCCTTACAGACTGCATAGACTCAGATTATGTGACAGCACATCCGGGTCTATCTGGCTTGAAACTGGACTCAAATTATCAGTGAGTATATATCATACATAATAACATAACCATTCTTTACAATAAGAGACTTATCTGACTGCTGCTACACTTACTATGGCTGTTCTCTTCTCTGCCAGAGAGAGTTTTAACTCGCCGGTGGATTTTTGCAATGAAGCCTGTTGTCTGTGATTCTCTTGCATCTTGCGAGCTACTTCATCAATCTGCTCTTGCACCTAAGGATAAAGATCAGATTTGCATCAAGATCCATTTTAATTAATCTTTCTCTGCTTCCAGGTGTAACTCTTTCTTCTCAAGATTTTTGTTGCATTTCACCAGAACATGATATTGATCTTTACGTTTCCTGAAGGACATGAACCTCCAACTATAACTGATACGTCTTTTGCATCAACATATTGGTTAGAAAATACCAAAGCATTCCACAGCTAAGAATGAAATCTATATTGTGAAAACTACCTGAATGATCCAAGACTACAGCTGAACATGACCTTTGACCTTTTGCCTCCAATATATTAAGCTGTTCTTTGCCTTGAAAGGCATTATAGTTTGCTGGTTTAACAATAGTATTTTTAGTATAACTAAATTACAATGTAGAGACTCTGTTCCTTGTTGAGATGCAGCATTAAATCACTTCATTTTTTCCCCCAATCAGATTAAGCAGGTCTCATTTTATCTTCAAAAGAAGACCCACCTGTGAATTTTCATAAATGTAGTCAAAATAGAAATCCAATTATAGCACAGAACAAACAAATTAGTGTACAAAGATATAGGCAAGTGAATTAAGTAAAACAAAAACATCAAGAACAAATACAAATGGCCAATAGCAACATGACTGGATTGCTAACCATGAAATATTGGTGACAGTGTCCTAGTTTTAACTGATGGCTATAATATTCCTCATAATGTAACTATATATGTTGTGTGACTCCATTCTTAACAGTATATGAAAAAATGAGCCAATCACAAAGGTTAACACAAATCAGTGGACAATGAAATATAATTCACAGTTACCTATTTTTCACTAAAGCGTATAGTATTCCACTTGACACATCAAAGTTACAATTTATTTGAGTCTGCAAGCAATAATGTCTCTCTCAGAAAATGACTTAATACTCTCACCTTTAAAACAGATAATGAAATAAACATTCAGATAAGTACAATGCAATGAACAATGAAATAGGTCTGTGAGCAACTTTTCAATAATTGCTATAATAATCTTCATCATAAAATTACATAACAAATGAAGTTACTTCATAAGTAGTGACTGAAAAACATTACTAAATGCAAAGGTTACCACAAAGCACTGGGCCACAAAATATAGGTCAAAGTGACAACATTTTCAGTGAAGGATAAAGTATTCCAAATAACACATCTAAATACCAATTTGTGTAACTCTATCAGCAACAGTGTCTGAGAATAAACCTAAAGGCAAAATAGAACCTGGTGAAAGTTTGCTTAATGCTGAGATAAACAAAAAAAAAAAATCACTTGATCATGAAAAAAAGATAACTGATCTAGTTTCCATTGATGAATGCAGTATTCCATACGGTACAATTACATATAGTTATGTGACTCCATAGGCATTATTGCCCATGAAAATCTAATCAGGTCATCTATTTAGGCATACAAACATCTACACCCAAATCCATCTGTCTACCTTGCATGACTTTTTTTTTCTAAAATGTGCTCACAAAAGTTTTGGTTTAAAACTCAATTTTTTTTTTAAAAAGTGTTTACTACCAAATTGTTATGAAATTCCTATAATGACCTGAAAATTTAATCAGGTCATCTATATATGAATGCAAACATACCTAGCAAATTTCATTTGTTTACCTCAAGAGGTTTTTGCTTAATTATGCTAAAAATAGGGTTTCTTTAATAAAACAAAAATTGCCAAGTTCAAAAAATGTGTCAAGAAACTGAAAATTGCTGTAAAGAAATTGAAAAATTGCAGTAAAGGCCTGAAAATCTAATCTGAATATCTGCTTGTGACCATAACAATGTGTGTTCAATTTCATGACTCTAGATCTAACAGTCTTTGACCCTGGACCTAGCAGTCCCCAAATCAACTTGCTTCTACCTCTATCTATGGGTAAGGCAAATAAAACTGGAGGAAACAAGACCACAGAAGACTCAAGTCAAGTAACAGAATCACCTTGTGTTCCAATGAACTGAGGGACAGATGCACAATGCTATCACTATAGTATATCCCACCACACCATAGGTTTGGAGGGGTGGGGGTACACACCTACCTTGAGTATTTCTGGTTCCTGTTTTTCTTTCTCAGCCTTCAGGTGTGCCACTTTCTCCTTCAGATCTTTGTTATGTTTCAACAGACTTTCATACTGATCTTTGCTTCTCTCCTGTAAAGAAAATTAATTGACAGCTACAGTGATACCCCGTTATAACACATGCTGTAAAGAACATAAAGTTAGAGAAACCCCACTTTAATATATTTTGTAAAGGCATGAATTCAAAGCTACAATGAAACCACACTATAACACATTTTGTGAAGGACGTAAATTTAAAGCTACAATGAAACCCCACTATAACATTTTATAGGACATAAATTCAAAGCTACAGTGTACACTGAACTATGCTATAATTCATCCTGCAAAGGAGGACAAAAAATCCAAGCTACAATGAAACCCAACTACAACACATTTCACACTACAACACATTTCATAAGGACATGAGAGCTACAGTGAAACTCTACTATAACACATTTCATAAGGATATAAATTTACAGCTACAATGAAACACTACTATAATATATTTTGTAAAGTACATGAATTCATAGCTACATTGAAACCCCACTATAACACCTTTTGTAAGGACATGAGAACTAAAGTGAAATTCATTATAACACATTTTGTTCATACTACTAATTCAGATGTAGTACAATTGATACATGGTTTTTACAATTTCACAAATTTCTTGAGATACTACGAAGTTTAAAATGTAAATAATGGGCAGTTTAATTAACATTTTAGCCAAATGTGCTGTATTTCTAAGAAAAAATGTCTTATCACTGCTTCTTTCTTTATATCAATAAAGATGTTAAAAATTTCTATTTATCAATGTTCATTTCAGTTCTGTCAATAGTTTATCACTGCACTTTCATCTTGGCTTCTATTTGAAAGATGTCAGCTCTTTCAAATGTCGATGATTGTGAATCTGAATATTACTATAACAAAAACAATAAGGTTATTAAATCATCTTTGTGTCTGTCTTCAAGGCATCCTGTGTACAATCATTGCTTTGTCTTGCATAAACTGTAGCCAACAGGTGTTTGATCAGTTGACAGGCATACACAACCAAAACCAAACAATGCAGTGATAAAAAATAAAAAAGTTTCTCACCCAAATTTATATATAAATTAATTTACCACCTAAATAAGGGTAAATGACAGACCACCAATGCCTGCTCATTTAACCCAAACATACACCATGAACCAAACAATGCCATTGCTGAAATATCTTAAGGAACCAAATGTTATGAACAGTTTTATAAGGGACTGACCATTTCATTTGGGTGGAAGAAGCAAATATTTCTAGGCCCCAAATTAACTTGAAATTATTTTGGCTGATTTTAAAGAGAAATAAAAGAATTTTTAGTTAAAACCAAATTATCATGAGATAAAAGTTACTCAGTTCTGGACATCAGATTCAATTGTCAGACCGATCAGAGACAGAATGATTTATTGGGATTTTACAGCACACCAGCACTGTAAGGCTATAAAGCACCACAAAAAGTTATATGATAAATGAGTTATGTATGAAAAGTGGTTCATGATTAATAAGTGATAAAATGACAAAAGGAAAACAATGAGATGTAAGGATCATATATGAAGGTTTCTGATCAACAGGGAATGTATATGGTATAAAATAAGAGTAACAAGGTTATAATAGATACTTTGAGTGATTGACAGGACATGTTGGTTAAAATACTCAAAGGAAATAGGTTGTACACAAGCTATATTTTAGAATAAATGTTAACTATCTTCAAGAAATTTAAAATACAAGACATTTACTGTATCCAAAAGCTCCTTCATGTGCTGAACATTGTTGTAGCAGTCATGTATGGGTTGGAGATTGAGACACTCTATCAGAAAGTGCCTCATGGTACAGAGTAAGTTGCAATAAACATACTTCACCCTTTAATATGTTGGAGTGGGTCACAGAAGTATGACCAATTTTAATCTGCGCAATGATTACCCTGTCATTAAAGATTATTCTGTATAAGGAAGGCCATTCACACAAGGACGGCTTGACAACATTGAGCTTGTTATTTACAGCATCATTCCATGTTGGCTGTCACTCACTGAAAAAGGATTTTCTGATGTTGGGTTTAAAATTCAGTGTTTGGTATTTTTAAAATCTGATGATTGCAGAGGTAGTGCCATTTTGGCAGAGCAGTCTGCTCTTTCATTACCTTTAATACCAACATGACTGGGTAACAGAAAGTATATTTGATTGTGAGAGGTATGCAGCTTGGTATGTTTAATGTGAATGTTGGTCAATAATGGATTTTCCAACTACCTATTGTGGAGTGAATGAAGTAGATTTTAAAATATTTTTAGTTTTGATACATTTCAGGACAAGCTCTACTGCCCCAATTTCTGCTGAAAATATTGATACACCATAAAAAAAAAAACCCAACAAAGTTTTGTAGTATGACTTCCACTAATGAAGGCTGCAGCATCTTTTTCACCATCCTTTGAGCCATCATTATTAAATCTTGTTTAGTTCTTAAATTTGGAGAGAAGTTCCTTATAAGAGTTATGAAAAAAGGAAGAATTTGTCTGTTTTTCCTTCATGCAGAATAAAAACGACTAAGTTGTTTTAGAAGCCAAGGAGGTGTTACAGAAAGAAACACAATTTGAATTTCTGAAAGGTCAGTTTTTGTAATGTAATGTGTACTAATGGCCAAGGTATGAATGGCACTTGGTTTATTTTTGTATAAAGTTTTGTAGCTGGGTTGGTAAACATATAAAAAAAGCTGTATTTAATTGGTGGGATCTCAATTTTATGGAATATTGTAAAGATAATGTTTCTCAGCGATGTGATAGAGGTGGCTCATTTGCTTCAGCCAAAAGACTTTCAAGTGGGGATGTCATAAACTCTCCCAATGTGAGTCATATTGCTTCATGGTGAATTGAATCAAGCATTTTTTAATGTGACTTTCTGTCTGAATCTTAAACAATGCAACTATAGCCCAACTTAAATCTAATACAGGTTCTATATAGCTATGAACAATGTTTCGATCAGCACCCCGATCAGTGTCCTTATTACTGTGAGTATATCAAAGGTTTTCAATTTTTTAATGTGTGGAATGCAGGTGTTTTCTGTTGAAGACAATATGTAAACACTTCTTCTCAACAAATGGTATAGGTGTTCTGTCCAATGTGAGTTTAAGATCATCATGTTGTCTTTGTAGCTGACAGAAATGCATACATACTATTTTTTATTTTGAGAATTTTAAACATTTGGCAGTTTCCCAATTTCATATCTTGCTGATATTTTGATGCAACTGTCTTTCAATCGCATGTATATTTTAGATCAATAACATACTAGGAAATCATCAACATGTAGGGAGCAATCCATATCAGGAGCCAAACATTTGATGACATCATTAATTTTGATGTTAAAAAGCATAACAGATACAATACTGCCCTGAGGCACAAACATCTCTTGTTCATACATGTTCTCATGTAAAATGCCTTCATGGTCAAGCTGTTGCTTACAGCATTACCATATTTACTGTATGTTTTCAGACATAAAAAAAATAATTACTTTTTTATTGTCCAAAAACATATTAAATTGCCAGTTTGGTCATGAATTGGTGTAAGTCAGCGACACTGAAATCACTGAAGGCATGAAGAACTGAGGTGTTACTGCCATCCATCGGATCTGTATCAAATTGGGCAGAACATTAACACTATCACACTTACCTTCAACACACCAACACTACTCAAGGTTGGATTCTTGCAGATCAAGGTAGAGATGCATATATTTGAATGTCAGTAACTGTAGGGTCACTTCAGTACCTACAGTCAAATCACGAGGGTTGGCAGGTCTGGTGTGAGGTTTACAATAAACTAATACTATTGTTTTTAAGTTAGGCAATATGTAAGTTTGTCATTTTAGAGCCATGGGTGGTAACAGTCCATGCCTCTGGGGCTGTCAATCTTTGTTCTGGCTCTCGGAATTTCAAAGTTTTGTTCTATACTAGACCATGCATTTAAAGGTCCAGAAGTGTGATTTCAAGACTGATGCAGCAACTGTAAACATCCTGTTCAACTAAAAAGTTTGTAAAGTTTATTAAACCCTGAATTACTTCCAGTACAGTTTCACAAACTGCAGTTCTAAACCATACAGAGCTCATTGTCTTTTTGCTATCTTTGAACTTAAAAAAGTTTCAATTTCACATGTGACATGGCAGGAATCACCTTTCCTGCAATGTGACATATGCAAAGCAACACATGATGTCCACTAAACAAAACTGTTGCCCTTCCTGCTTTTTCCCCCAAGAACCTAAATATTCCCTATTATTCTTCTGTACTATTAAAACTTTTTAAGAGGTTTATTGTACCTTTTGGCCAGACCTGTCACTTGTTGGATACCATTAAAAACAAAAAAGCAACAGCTTGATCATGGTGACATTTTGCATCACAAAATATGTGCTGTTTAAAGTGTCTGAGGTACTCCTGTAAAGTTAGTCTGGTTCCCTGACCAACTCCACTGAATCTTAATATGAAAAACCCAGATTCAAATCAAACACGGACAAGCCAGCATCAGCATTTTACCACAAACAATCATATTTCCATAATTTGTGCTTTTTATTCCTACGTCAGTATTTTAAGGGTCACTTCCATAAGACTTATGGCAAAATTGTATGGGTTGCCAGGTCTGCTATACTCTCAGTTTTTAATAATTTGGTATTTATTTTATAATCTCCTGGAGTGCTATCTGTTTTTCACTGCTAAATTTTAAACTCTGGTTCTGAAATTTGTAGGACTAAAAACTGCCAAGTTTGCAAAACAAACAGTATCAATGACATACGCTTTCTTCCAGAAGCATCATAACCTTCTGTCTCCGACTTTCCCGAAATCTGTAGTAGTTCAGCACAGCACTGCATATCTTTATGAGCTGCTTTGGCTCTGAAAAATGAGACAAAATCAATCTAAATCAATCTATGCTTAAGAAATAGAAAATTATGATTCTCCAAAAATACCCAATCACAATCACATCAGAAATGACTTCTGCTACCTAACAAATCCAGCCCCAACCCCCCCCCCCCTGAAAAATCTTTCTGTTCATGCTTTGTATAGATAAAGGAAAGTAACTGTTACAGATATTACCTCTACCCCACTACGTGGCACCCCATATTCTGGACATAACGAGTTTTAACTTGAGCACTAAGACAAGATGCTCACATTGTGAGAAGGATTTATAGCAATGTGATTGTGTAATCATTTTCGGAGAAACTAAGTTGCTGTAAAATTTCTTTTCTTGATCAAATACATTACCTAATCACATCAGAGAAAAGGCAAGGGGAGGAGGAAATGCTGAGCATCCACCATCTACCTAAAAGTACCTTGAAGGATCAAAAGGACTCTAATTTTAAGGGTGAAACTCTCTCCTAATGATAGCTGACACCACTGAATATACATGTATGTACAAGTGCATGGAAATACCTTCAGTGCTCCTGCACTAGACAAATAATTACACAGAAAGGTTTACTCTAGTGAATCCAGCTAAAGTTGACTGATGCTACCCAAGAATGAGGTTGTGTCTGGAATGGCATGGTCTGGTGACTCTGGGGAGCAACCAAGGCACCAATGAGATTCAACTATTTTGTGAGACCATGTTATGCAAAACAGAAATTGGAAAAAGTGGACTGAGAAGGCCAAATGATTCCATTATGTCTTTAACTGAGACATTGTGATGAAAGGCAAGACTCAGAGAAATAGCTTGTATTTTGTGAGCAGAAATCTTCATCAGATGTACCTGTACTTGTGAGAAATCAGAGTATGCTAACTGGAAGACTATTGCTAGCCAGGATGATAACGCTTGAGGGATTATGTCCAATTGCCCTGGTTTTAGTGGGGAAAAAAATCTCTGGCATCCAAACCTTGCCTCTCTCAAAGGCTTGACTCACAAGGGTCATAAAATTATTTTCTGGCTGCTAGAAGACAGAAGCCTGTTCTCAGTAAACCTGGCTGTGTCATTAAAACAACTGTCAGAATTAAACTGTAGGAAGTTTGAATCTATAGACAGATCATGGAACAGAAGACATAGGTTTGAACTTAGATGAGTTCAATCATTTCAAAAACCCATGATGGATTCCACTTTGGGAACAGGGTTAGAGAGCAAGGTTGGGATAGATCAAAGTTGGTCAGCAAGTCCGAAAGATCTTTATTGGGACCAATGTCAAGCCACCCATGATGTCTGAATGTATCAGAAATCATGCAGCAGCATATCATAATGTTATTGGTGCTAGATTCTTGTTTTCAAAGAGAAAAAGAATGAAGATAGTCAGCTTGGGAATGAAAACTGACTAGTGTGGCATCATTTGCTGGACATCAGTAGAAAAAAATGCACCATTTCCTCTAATATACTTTCACAGGGTTCCTGCAGACTTAACAAAAACAAATAACATTACTTTTCCAGGGCCATTTCACAAAACTTGAGAAGATTAAATGTTTTTTCTGCGCAAGGGCATTTCAGACTAGAGAAATGCATGAAGAACAAGTTCCTCTGGACATAGATTAAGTTTAGCAATGGCAACCATTTAAGAGGCTTTTGGGCTGCTAGGATTTTCCTGGGCACATCTGTCTCCAAATCAAGCGGATCAATGATACATGACTAATCCCATCAGAAATAGACAATCAGGATTATCTTGCAATCTGTGCCCCTCATTTTCTGGATTAACTTCTGGCTCAGAAAGAGGAAAGGCGTGAGCCCAGATTCCCTCCCAGTCAACTGAAAGGGCATCAACAGCCCATGTGTTCAGGTCTGGAAATGGGCAGCTTGCTGTTCCACCTTGTCACAAACAGGTTTACTATCAGTTGACCCCACAGGCTGCAAACTTGAAGGAAGATAGATGGATGGATGGAGCACTCTGTGTGCAGTTGTTGTCCCCTTCATCATAGAGAAACCAATTTTTCCTAGCAGACTGGGATGGTGTATGTGTTCTATGATTGGGTAAGTAGTCTCGAAGAAACATATTTTACTAGGTAAAATTGGTTTCTTCTTCAAATACCTTACCCAGTCATAGTACCTTAGGAGACTAGGTAAAAGGTGGAGGTAGGTACATCCCCTTACCCTGGAGATATCATCTCCAGTCCCCTAAGGTATGTGAGACAGCTTCTAGGTAATATGACTGGGGGGGGGCTTTATCTGTTGGGGTGCAGTTTCAAAAGAGAAAAATCCCCACCCACCAGCAAATCCAGGTGATGTTGTGAAGTCGCATCTTAAGAAGCTGTCAATCGATCTGGAAGGATGACCTGTTAGCTGTGGATATAGGTCCTACCAGATCAAACTGGGCCCCTCTGGGATGACAGATCTCAGAGATAAAAGCCAGAGACTCCAATCTCCATCCCACAGCTTAAATGATGTCAGTTAGCGAAGAGTTCCAGTCTGTTAGGTTGGTAGCAACTGATCGAACCTTGTGAGCATAATAAGTTCATCTGAGCTGGGATTATTTCCCTATATTCTGAGTGAATAACCCCCTTACTCCAGGACAAGATAGTCTGTTCTGGTAGATCCTCCTGTTCTTTAATGAGAAGAAAGAGGCTCCCTCAACACAATGGCTAGGTTCTATTAAGGCACCACAGGAAAGCCCCGACTGGGTATTGTAGGTGGCCTTCAGCTGAGGTGCCCGGATTAGACAGGTTTCATTACCAAAGTTTGGTTACCCATGGAGGGGAGACAGTTTTTGGCAATGAAAGAGAATGCCATCATGAGTAAGACTGAGCTGTCTTGTCCGAACTTGCATGTAAATCGGGTCTGCTGATAGGGCATGTATTTCGCGAATTCTGCTCACCGTCTCTAATGCCATGAGGAAGCAGGTCTTTTAGGAAAAGGAACATCAGAGACGCCCTTGAAATTTATTCAAAAAGTCTTGTCCATCCAGTTTAATACTCAAGACAGGTTCCACTTTGGGAATAGGGTTAACGTTTTTGGCTGTGTATGCACAGAGTTGGTGAGAAAGTCGGATAAAGTCCTGGGTTTGTCTGATATTCTCTCTCCCATGATAACAAAAGGTGTCAGTGATTGTGGAGCTGTAACCTTTGATCATACTCAGTGCTAACTTTCTTCGAAGAGTCAGGAGGAAATTAGCTATCTGAGGTATGGATTCATGGGGAGGCAGGATATGTTTGTTTGCACATCACTGGGTGAAAATGTGCCATTTGTCTTCATATGCTTTCAGAATGTAGGTCCATCACACCTGAGCGATTCTCTCCATGACTGGTTGCAAGAATTGTTTAAGTCTGAGGACCTGTTTGATATGATCCAGAAGTGTAGGTTCAAGAGTTCCGGACAAGGATGAAACAACTGCTGTCTTGGTTGTTTGAGTTCATGAAGAAAAAAGCTAATTTTCCACTGGGTTTCTGAAGCAAAATTGATGAGGTCATTGATCCACAACTCCTCCCATCAGAGTGGTGTGATGAGGATGAGGTGACAGGCTGATTTCCTTGCTTTGTGTATCACTTTTGGAATCAGAGATGTTGGAGAGTAGATGTATGCATTCAGGTTGGTCCAATCCAATGATAGAGCTTTGACTGCCCAAGCTTTTGGGTCTGGAACAGGAGAGATAAAGGATGGGAGTTTGACATTCCACACTATGTGGGAACAACATAATGAACATAAATTATGTTTTGTTTCCTTTCACACCTTTAATTCTAAAGAATTCTATAGCAATATATATATATATATATAT
>JAECUM010006873.1:0-52114 GCA_016617855.1 Megalonaias nervosa
CCGGCAATGTGCCGGTCACAAGAATAGATCTCAGAACCTCGAGTATGAGAATCCAACGCGTTAGCAATCGACCACCGGATTTCCTTATGTATATATGTCTAAAAAATTATTATGAAGTTACCTAATGCTGAAGCGCAGGCACTTACGTAAGTATACAAAATAAAATCACAATTATTGTAAACTGTAGTGTAGATTTCTGAATCAAATCACAATTATTGTAAAATGTGAATTTATTTCAGTTTCCAAAATACACTGTTAAATCTATAATATTATGAGACCCTCATTTCCGCCAAGTTAAAAGTCTGTATTCATGTAGCCAACTGTTGCCAAGGATACTAAAACATCGATCTGTTACATGAACACATGCCAGATGGTAATATACTTATTACTGTCTAAAAATAACCTGACGTACATTTATTCACTGTTGAGATATATTAGGCAATAATCTAACATAGACAGTGTGTGACTCAGGTTATCGGATTACATGATGGAACAATGGGCTTCTTGGAAACATTAGTGTCCTATGGGGCATTCAGACTGTATAAATCTCTATTGTTGTGTTACATACATGTATTTTGAAGACAAATAGATTTTGCTGCGGACTAGTGTACACACAATTACATATCATTTTTATGAACGATATATTTATTATTTTTATGAAATTATAATGGACGAAATAACACATACAATAAGGAAAAATATACCGATGCTAAGATTCGCAAGTAAAATCAGAATATTACTGTCATATAACATTAATGACAAGCACGACAACTGCTTGATTTACTAAGTTATGCTTGACGGAGTTGTCTCGCTTAATCATCTGATACCATAAGAATATACTGGAATTTGATTTTTTGTCCAAATTTTTTTGAAAATGCAGATTTTGTGATATTATCTGCCACGCATTTTACTGAAGGTGGTACTATGTTAAAATGTTTACCAGCAGAATTAATTGATTTAAATATAATTTCTTCGCCATCTGTATTTACAGATTTAACAGCCCTTGCGTATCGTGTACCGCCAGAATTTCCAAACATACAATTTTGCCTTTGTGTAACAATTCGCAAGTTATCAAGCGAGTTATCAAGTTTATCACCACTGATGTGATCGATTACAAGTCCAGCTTTGATTAGTCCAAAATAACACTCGAACATGAACCTATGTGATAAATAATTTTTATTTCCACTGGTATTAAATCTAAAATAACCAAATTTATCAACACTACCGACTGATTTCTTTAATCTACAGTGCCTAATTACACCATCACGAGATGCTTCATAATTTGTAATGATTGGATGTTTCACAAACTCATTTTGCTCCATTTATATAATAATATTATTTGTCCAAATCATTTTTTTGAAAATCTGGCAAGATAATCTTCTGCGGTTTTTATAGGAGATTCACCTGACGATGTTAAGGTGTTATTTTTTTTATTTTAATATCGTTTCAGCTCTCTGTATTTTTTACCACCACATTGCACACACAGCTGAGTTTTCCTCTGACTCCAACACCACACCGCACACACGGTTTTGGTCCTAGACTGCCGTGTCAAATGCACTGCATATGATAACTGCAGAATTCATTTACGCAAGTTTTGTTACAAGAAGTATATCCGATTTTGAGCCAGTGGCATTGATTCTTTGTTTGAATCATATATACATAATTAAAATTCAATTTAAATATATATTTGTCTTAATTATAATAATGCAGGAATTATCCACAATTGAACCTTCCGCCATCTCAGTGGGAGCTAGATTTGATCTTGACAGACTGCAGAAATATAAATTTAGTTTTTCGATGCAAGATCTGGCTTTAACGAATAAGGATTTAACTAAACGTATCCGTGAAGCCAAGAAGGAATTTCGCGACGATGGTGCAGCTTATGTGTGGTCAACATTCAGAATTGGAAATACTGTCAATGTAATGAATGACAAACGAGGAAGAGAGATTATTGACTACCTTGATGTTCAAAGATATTTTATTTTAATAAAATTTATTGTAAAGACAGACGATGACACTTGGATTATCCGTGACAAATGTGATTCTGTCCGCATGCAGTCAGGAAATAATATTGTTCTCGGTAAAAATTCCAAACCAGGAATACTGACTGGTATTGACAAACGGTATTATGAACAAGCATATCCTGTGACTGCGGTTGTGTACGCAATATATGTGTTAAATAATAAACCTAACGTTAATGATCTCAAACCTATGAAACTGTCAAACTTGACTTCGTCAAGAATAAATTGTGTAGCTGAATGAGTTACAGAACACTTCACAAACACGATACGCGGAAACGGTTTAACAGATTTATGACGTAAAAAAAGAAATACATGGGCAGAAGCAGTTAAAGATACCAGAGTGTCTATCAACGACGTTGCTGAGCTGGGAAAGAAATTAAAATTCCCAGTAACAGTGAAGACATTAACCGGAGAGAATTTGTACAAACCGAAATATGAATCAAGAGGAGCTTCGATAGATATTATTGATCATAACGCACATGCATGGACTGTGGCAGTAACAATATTTCCATGAGACAGAATGGTTAAATTTTATAATGGTCATATATTTGATTTTATCAAAAATATCAGTAAAAGTGACCCTGTATCTGTTTGGCTGTTTCAAAGTTCGGAATATGATTATCATGATCAGTTTGTACAGTCTAATAGTGATATTTGTCGTACAGAATCTCTCCATGAAGAAATGAAAAATCTTGCATTAAAATATACCTCTGATGATATTAAGGTTGGACAATTACTGAATAATTGTTTTACCGTTCCATCAGTTGCTGCTCACGCTGCTCAGGAGAAAACTTCATGGAAACCGACACGATTGGAATTTCTTGAAGATGTCCAACACAGTTGTGTGGAATACGGACACGGTGGATTATGGAATACTAAATACAATTATAGAGATGTTATCTCTGTTGATATGGTTGCATGTTATCCTGGAAGTTTTCTTGGATACGGAGAGTGTTCTGAATACTTTAAGAGATTTGGACATCCGACACACGAGATGACCAGAGTTGCGATAAATGGACCCTTACCAGATTTTGACTTAACCGGATTCGCCTGTATAGAGTCATTCGAGTTTAACGGGGATCTCCATCCGATTGTTTATGCGTGGTTTGGAAGACATTTTTCAGAAAAATGTTGGGCTCCAATAGTACTATTACAGTACATATTTGATGCTGGAATTTTAATATCGTTAAAAGTGAGTGAAGCAGTTATATCATACCGCGTGCAGAAACAAGTTTGGTTGCCAGAACCGTATATATTTAATATTAATGATGCTAGGAGAGATTTTCCTGATCTTAACGAAGATGATATTGTTAAAATTGCTAATAACATACGTAAATGCTGGAAAAAATACGATGAGAAACTTGCAAAAGATCTCGGCAGAAAAATAATCGGTAAATTTACACAAGGAGGATCATATGATCATAAACAACATTGTACAAGATTAATTATGGATGATGCTGAACTCGATTTTATAATTGCTGATACAACGGAGAAAAACACATTTATAAGTCGAAGTAATGCTTATTTATCAGATGGAACAAAATTAGGTACAATTGTGAGCTATACTGATGGCAAGTCACCGCAGTTTACTCATTTAAGATCTTCGATGTTCGCGTATGTTTTGATAAATCTATTATCAATGATAAACAGATTTCCTCTGATTGCAGTCAGAGTCACGACAGATTCATTTTATATAAATAAAAAATATGTGGATTCGTTAAAACAATTACATATTAACAATCATGCATCATGGGGTGAATGGAGAATAAAACATGAAGATATACTTAGTTATTCTGAATCTGCCAACGTTGAAATTAAGGAAATATATTACAAGAATAATCAAATATCAGAACTGTCATCGACAACTGCACTGTTGCCATCTGTATATGATCCTGTGGCTAGACATAAAACCGTTTATCTTAATGTGTGTGGTGGTTCAGGTAAAACAACACACGCGATTGAATTATTTAATAATTGTTCTGATATGATTGTTTTGACGCCGACACATAAACTCGCCAGGGAAATAAAAGAACGAGGAGTAAAATCATGTACATACCATAGTTTCTTCAGATGGTGCAGAGACACATGGACTCCATCGTGGATGGGTGAGAAATACATTCCTAAAACTATTATCTGGGACAAGATTTGCACGGTGTCGCTGGAGGTATTAAAAATATTTCTTGATTGGCTGTTATTGAAGAATACTGCTGTGATAATGTGTGGTGATCATGGTCAACCGCCACCTTTTATTGGATCGTCTCCACATGAGTGGCTGAAAACATTTGTAGATTATTACGAAGAAATAACTAATAACCATAGAGCTATTGATAAATCACTGAAAGAGTTTAAAAAGTTAATAAGACTACAGCCAGATAAAATACAGTGTGAGATAATGCGTAAAGTAATTCCAGAAACTCCTATGAATGATTTTTGGAATTAATGGAGACTTGCAGATTTTGTAGTTGCAAGTAGAAAAATAATTCGCGATACACTTCAACAACAATTATTTACGTTACATAAAGAAAAATTTTCAAATCTAACTGTACCATTATGTTATTGCCCAGCAGATACTCGATGACAGAATGTTGATGTTGAGATTCCTGGTGGTGGAATACAAAATCTTGTGCTAAATATTGTTTTAGTTGTTGTTGAGAGTGCGTTGAGCATGGAAAAATCGCCGTGGACGTTAGGATACGCTATAATGATTCACTCGTCACAGGGATTAACTATTACTGATACAAATATTTGGATTGTCAATGATCGTATTGAGTGGTCAAATTTAGTTTATCTTGCAGTGTCTCGAGTCAGAAGAATATCTCACCTACACAGGGTTATCATGGATGGCGTAATAACCGAAGAAATCACTAACAACTTTGTCGACATCAAGAAAAAATTAGCAAGCTATAAGCAATGTGGCAAAAAAAATAATCGCAACTTTGATATGGATGCTGAATTTATTATAACACTAAAACAACGACAGAATAATCATTGTGCAAATTGTAACGCAGTAATGTTGTGGCAGTATTCAAATAATAATCCAAGACAATTTACCGTTGATAGAATTAATAGTAGTCTTGGTCACACACGCGAAAATGTGATGCTGACCTGTCTTGAATGTAATCGATGTCGGGGCACTGGACACCCTTGTGCAAGTTTACAAAAGTGAAGGTGGTGGTAATTGTGTGTCTTTAGGAATTATTTGTAACTGTTCACGTACAAATCCACGTTGAGGAGCAGTTGAATCTAATCTGTAGATTGCAGGTCTACCTGTGGACCTTACCACGCTGGAAATTTTGTGTGGTCACACTCCAGATAGGATCAGTTGCTATTTTTTGACCTCCTTCAAGTTCACCAGGTTCATATAAATATCTTACGGTAATATTACCTAGTACTGGTTGAGAGGAAGATTCACATCGGCGTATTGGTATATATTTTTTTGTGATCGCAATAGAAGGTTTCATAGAAGTTGCACAAGTAATTTCATTATTTAACGCAGCTATCACACTCGGTAACCTTGCAACCCATTCACGAGATCTCTCCATGGACTTAAAGTCAGTGGATATTTCTTTTGCATATTGATATCCAAATAACTGCTCAGCAAGTGTTCATTAAATCGTTCAACGATTGCCTGATCACGATGAATTTCAGTGTGTCCTCGTCTGATTTTAACATTATATTTTTTCATCAACGATGATACTGCACCAAGAAATTCTTTGCCAGGATCAACCTGTAGCAACTGTGGCCATTGTAGACCACCTTGTGGTCCGGATCCTCGTTGATAAATTCATTCAAACACAGGTGCAACTTCAGTTGCTGTCTTTGTTGACAGTGGTTCTGCTTCTTATATCTACTTGCAACGTCAACAGCAGTTAACGCGTATTTGTATGTGCGCGATTGACGTCTGCCAATTTTAATGGTATCATGTGGTAAAAACAAAATATCTGCTTGATGAACTTCATTGGGAGTACTGACATGAAAATGTGCATACTGAATTTTTTTAGGTGGTGGTAGATAAATTTGCCATATTGCCTGTCGTGCTAATCATGCTGCAGCAACAGCACATGATACTTTTGATACTTAGCAAGTTTACTAATTGCTGCTTTGCCTCTCCAATATCCTCTTGGGCTATAATAAACAGATTCCATTATAATAGTTATCTATGATTAATTACCAGCTCCTAGCACTAGTTTACCTTTCATAGCAGATTTTACTAGGAAGCTAGCAAGTTTTTCTCTGAGAGATTTATTTTTTATGGAATTTAATGCGTGAATCAGCTTTACATCTGCAATATGTCATTGTTGCAAATTTGGATTTTTATATGCGACATCATGAACGTGACATGCTTGATCAGTTGCGTTTATTGGATACTCTCCAGGTCTTGGTTGATCTCGTTCATCAAGTCGAATATCAAGTCGAGTTCCAGGACCACAATAATTAGATCCAGGAAGATGTTTTTCACCAGGATACTTTGCCCATGGAGCTTCTGGTAATTTACCTAACGAAGCAGCAATATCACCACCTGTCTTTGTCGATGAAATAAATTTATAATTTTTGTACCACATTTCACACACTTGCCTGTAAGTGCGCGCCTGTTATTTTTTGTTATTATTGTCGTTAATCCACTGGTATGGGTGGGTGCTCTACATCGAACACAATATAAATCCATATTATTATTATATGGATATAATTGACTTCTCAGCGACATGAAAACAAGAGCCAGTCAAACATCATCCAGTGCTACCAAATTCCATCAGAGCAATTATACTTGGCCCGTCTGGGTCTGGTAAAATGCAGTTATTACTTAATCTGATAATGCGATGGCTCAAGTGGGATAAATTATATTTAGTAGCATCATCTGTAGATGATCAATGATGTTACGAAGTACTTAAAGATTTTAATGAAAATGCAAAGTCGCTGACGTGTCCTGATAAAGATAATGATGTTATTGATTTTATTATTGATATCGATGAAGCTCCATCCATAGATGATCTTGATGGATGTATCAATAATCTCGTAGTATACGATGATGTAATGCTAAACAAACATTCAAATCCAGCTCGGATATTTTTGCGAGGCCGTCACAAAAATACAGACGTGATTTATTTAACTCAGAAATACACACAAATTCCAAAAGTGATCAGAGATAATTGTAATATTTTAATTGTGTTTAATGGAGTAGATAATTATACTTTACAAAATATTTATTATACTTGGTGTTCAGGGGACAGGGACATGATTAAATTTAAAAACTTTTTTCCAAAAGCACAAGCTGTTCCGTTTGGATTTATAACAATAAATTTACATGACCCAAGATCTAGGTATCGTATAGGTCTGGATAAAATCTTTGGTTAATTATAGCAGCAGAGAGGGTGAACGACCAGCATTGAGTGACCAGCATGTAAACGAAACACACCATAAAATAAAAACGCGCGTCAGTGATGATGTAACAAAATGAGCTAACCCAATTAGAGAAATCTCATGGCCTGACAGAGGTTTTGGTTTAACATTATTGACCTTGAGATTTCATTTTCGTAGGAAGGTTTATTTTTCATAAATAAGGTCTCCAACATAAATGGTCTGTTCACCCTTCCTGCTGCTCCTTGTCTGTGAAATCGTTAGATCACCTAGCCATAAAGCCAAGAGACCTTATTGTATGGCCCAGTATCTGTAATGCACCTGTCCATCAGCAGTTGTTACCAATACGGAGCCCATATTTCTGACCCCATTTCATTCAAAATTAGGGTATTGATTTATGTCATCAAAATCTTGGATTAGTTTGATAATGAGTGAAATCCATCATATTGATGAGGTGATCTTGCATCTGATTGGTCAATCTTGTTACCACATTGGAGACCTGGCAGCTGCATTTTTGATCTGATTTTGATTAAACTTGGAATATATGACAGTATTATTAGGTTCTCAGATGAGTAAGATGAAATCCACCCATACTAGTAGACTGATCTTATAATTGATTGGCTGAGCTTTTACCCTTCTGGAGGTCATATTACCGATCTGATTTTGATCTGACTTTGACAGTATGCGTATATGCATTAACATCTCAGATGAGGCTGATAATTGGCAAGATCCACACATACTAATTAGGTGATCTGGCATCAGATTGGCTGAGTTTTTATTACCTCTGTCAAAGCCACATTTCTAATCAATTTTTGATCAAACTTGAAATATGGACTTGTATCATTAAGGTCTTGTATGTGTTTGATAATGAGCAAGATCAATGCATATTAATGAGGTGATTGCATCTAATTGGCTGAACATGTTACCACTCTGCAAGCCATAATTCTGATTTAATTTTGGTTACAATTGTATAATGGTTTTTACTTTATGATATTCCATGTATTTGTGGATTTTCCAATATAAATAATTTGGATAATTGACTGGAGTGAATTGAGAAATATATTTTTTCACTGTGCTCAATAGACATTGATAATATTATGACCAATTCACTGGAGTAAATTAAGAAAAAATATATTAGTCATAAGTATGGCCACCTGCCATGCAAAAGTACCAAGTTTTAAACAATATGCTTATTTTATTTTTTTTTAATTTTGCTTGATGTGTGCTATTTTGCCTTGAATTAGGGAAGATAATGATATTACTATTAATATTTTCCATGTGAATATACACAAAACAGAGCAGATTATAAATGGTAACAGGTGGCATTATTGCATGGCATATGATACGAAATCTGTTACTTCAGTCTGTTATATATATTGCTAACCAACACTTTTGAGCATAGCAAAAAGAAAATATGCTTGTTCTGAATGAATTAATGGGATATATTTTATCTTGTGGGCGAATAACTCTAGTATTTTCATGAGTTTTTCATCCACTCAGTGAAATATATCAGTGCCATGTTTCACTCGATACAAGCAAATATCCTCTATAATATCTCATCAATATTTCGGATAATGTCAGAAGTGAACAGGATCAATGGATATTAATGAAATGATGTTGCATCTGATCGACTGAGCTTGTTGCCACACTATAATTTTTATCCTGTTTTGATCAAACTTAAAATATAGTCTACATTGATGAAATATGTTACATATGATTGGCCAAGATTGTTACATCTTTAGATCCAAAGAATATATATCTCATCCAGTTTGAATAAAATTTGGTAAATAGGTTTATATCTTCAAGATCAGGGATCATCAGTTATAATCAAGAGACTGGGTGTATTTAAATGATGCCATTATCATTGATACAAACTTTGATCAGGATATAGTAATGAGAGTAAAATAAAATATTATGTGAATATGACATTTAGAAGTTAGATTACCTAGATTGGGTTCTTACTCTGCCCCATCAGTCTGGTAAGTGAAATGGTCAGTTGACATATACCAGGTGAGTAATATCAGGCCTACATGGGTTTTTTGTTCTTTAGCTAGTCTGGGAAGTAAAGCTGATTTCACCAAGTTGTCACAAATTGGTGCACACACACACACACACACACACACACACACACACACACACATCCTAAATTAAACCCAACTCTGCCCAAAATAGTGAATGTTTCATGTTTTTTGCTTATAAAACTTATTTTCTGATGCATAAATAGCAGAAACATGCCTGAAATCAACTTTCACACTACTGTAATAGCTTCCAGTGCATGCAGAAAGGTACTGAGTTATAGCTTTGTCACCAACCAGATAAATGTGAAACTCCACGAGGTGAGTGAAATCTCAAGCTTTTTCAACTTAAAAACCAAATATTGGATATTTGCTGAATGTTCAAGAGTAAAAAGATCTGGAACAGTTACCATTTTTTATGTCACCATCTCTAACACTACCATGGGTATTATACAGTGGTTTCTTTTTTTCAGGGCAGAACATTTTCAATATTTCATAAAGTATAATTTGTATTTTGCGTGTTTTTTAGTGCTAGTCTATTTAACTTCATATTTCTATTAAATCACCAATTCACAGTGTTTTATTACCATTAAAAAATTTGACTTCAGACTCATTTCTCTTTGTTTTCCATCTATAACCTGGTTCAAGCAGGAGGAGGTTGAAGTCACATGGTCAGAAACTGTGAGTCCAGAATGACCCCAGCATACTATGTTTCTTTAACAAAACTTACCTTATTTCAGATGCAGGTAGACTTATGGCAAGGTACTGTATCTCGTTCGAGACCATGAAGTTGTTTAACAGCATAACTGGGACTGAAGCAATCCATGATTTGGTTTGTATTATTGCTGATGTTTGTATGGACACATGCTCATGCATACAGTCCTGCATTTGAGTCTCTTTTCAAAACCAGATAGTCTTGAATTTTGCTCATATATCCTTGATATATGTGTCTGTGTCTCTCAGACTTATTAAATAGATCTATATTTTCTCATGAAAATATTCTTATCTAGCAAATATGCAAGAACTTATAAATTGCATTCTGCATATATTTAGATAATTTACAAATTGTTTCCAGATGAGTAAATACACTGAAGGGATTTTTTTATCTTACTTGATTTCGGAAGGGAAGTATCATTAGTAGCGATTCAAAACCTTTGATTTGGTTCTTTCATACAACCTAGAAGAGAAAATGTGACCACTATGGTAAAAAGTTTTTACTATGCATACTAACTTAAGCCAGAGTGGTGGTTACTTTTTTGGAGGGTGCAAAGGTCATATGGGGATCATTAAGTGTAAGTCGGGTAAACATTTCCATCCAGTCTGCCATGACTTCTGGCAGTTGAGGAAAGTAATAGAATCTTCCATTAAAACAGACATAATTGGATCATCGTCTGCCGTCACTAATACTTAAAAGCTAGGTGTATTTACCTTGTTGTGGAAAGAACATAAGGGGTCTTTATACAATAGATTGTGGGGTAATTTCATTAATATAATAGAAATGTGCGGCCTGGGATGACTTTTAAAAATTTTTGGAGTGGCCCCCCCCCCCAAGTTATTGCCACCCCTGTGCTAATCTGTCCAGCCTGGACATGTAACTGAGTCTAAAAATGTACTTATAATCACTAGAGCATAAAAGGTAGGTCACATTCTTCTCCTTTTGATAGCAATAAGCAGTCTTACTGAAGCAAAATTCCACAACTGTTCAGTAAATATACAAATTTGTATGCCTTCAGTATCTACTTTTCCTGCACCATGCTACTTAAACTTGTAAAATATTTCTTTCTTTTCTAACTTTCTCAGTGGCTGCTTTATCTGCACTTTCATTACACTTTATGCCAATATGACTAGGCAGGGAATAATACATAATACTCTTCCCAGATTGTATGAGAACATCATGTTTCTGTTTTGAATATCTGGGATATTAACAGGTTGTCAGATTTAGATTCTGCAAGGATTTCAATGTGAAAAGATGATGAAAATTTGCTTTTTGAGAAGGTTCACAGAACTCATTTACAATGATATTGTGCCAGTGTACAGCTTAGTGTAGGAGAGGAGTATGTACATGTGCAAGACAAAACCATGCCTACATTGTGTGTGATTTGGATTTTTAATGTAACTTTAAAAATTTTCAGCCAGCATATTGCTATGATGTCTGCAGTGTCATAGTTTATAGTGATGTCAAACACTGGGGCATCATGTAGCAGACATGTAGCATATGTCCCACCCAGTCACATAATCCTGACACCAGGACGACCAGTCCTAACAGTAACCTCTTAACGCTGAGCGCCAAGTGAGGCAGCTGCTAGTTGCCTATATTGCCCTTATTTGTCAAGGGGAAATTTAAAGCAACATGTACACTGGGTATTAATATTTAACTTTTATTAGAAGCTGAAATAGATTGTTCATAATCTGAACATTTTGTGGAGTATTATGATAATCTAATGAAATTTCTTGCCAAAAATTATCATTACTTATTTCATGGCAGATGTACACTTGACCTGCTTCTAAATAAGCTTTGTCGTTATGTTTTATTATTATTTTCGTTGATATTACCATGTGGCAAATACTTTTAGTGCTGAAGAAATGTCAACAATTAAGCAGTCTCAAAGTGAGACCAAGATAATTAGGTACATGAAAATATACCACCTGAATCCTCTCCAGCTCTGAGATTGCAAACAAATTACTGCCATGGGCCCAAATGTCTGGCACAAAAACATTATTACATTTATCAGTTATGGGGTAATTTGTGCACTAATGAAAATTATAAATTTTCCAGAATTTTGTCTAGAGAATTAACATCTTTATTGTCACAGTTGTGTATCGATCTGCCCACAAGTCAGTGTCTGGTCGGTAAGCCAAGCTGCACTATATCCTTGCTTGCCAATAAAGAAAAGTTGCATAATGTTTTAATTTTCTTTTACAAATTACAAATAAAGATTATTGGTTGCTTTCTGGTTCTGGGGTGAGTATTGTCTAAAAAAACTATGACAGTCTATTCATTGTTCAGCATGTACTGTAGTTACCCATACAAAGTGTTTTAGGCGGATGTAAGGTGGATTTCTGACAGGTTTTTTAAGCGCTATCTACCTAAACCATAACTGCTCATATTAAGGAAGCTTAGGCGAATTTCAAGTGGAATTAAGGTGGTTTCAGGGCGGAATTTTAGGCGAAATATGTAAAAAAAAATTAGTTGTCCTATGATTCTGCTTGAAATAAATTTCTGCCTGAAAATTCCTGTACAAAATTTTCCATGCGAACTTAAGACCGATTTCAGATGGGTTTCTGAAGCGTTTTCTGTCTAAGCCATAAACTTAAACTTAATGAAGCTTGTGCGAATTTCAAGCAGACTTTAGATGGATTTCTGGTGGAATATTAGGCAAAGTATGCAAATTAGTTGTCCTAAGATTCCGCTTAAACAAAAAAATCCATCTAAGATTTCTGCCTGAAATAAAATAACACCTGAAAAAAAAATCCCGCCTGAAATTTCCACCTGAAATAAAAATCCGCCTAAGGTTTCCATCTAAAAAAAGGCTGCATAAAATGTCCACATAAATATCATCGAATAAAAAATAAAAATGTTGCTGAAAATCACTAAAATTATACAAGAAACAAGAAATAAATTTTATTAAAATAGAGTAAAGGTTTGTTTTTTATATCAGTAAAGTAATATTTCTTATTGGTATTTTTTATTGAAATGTCATTGATATTACAATCACAAAATATCACTATATTTTTCAGAAATTTTGGCAAAATCTTATTGAAATTTCAATTACAAATTCTCACTAATATTTTCAGAAATTTTGGTAAAATCTCAGTGAAATTTCACTGAAATTTGGCATAATACCATAATTTTGGTGAAAAAAAGGACATCTGAGTAAATGTCACTGAATTTTCACTGAAATTTCAGTCACATTTTTGCTAGGGTATGATTTTTGTAGAGCATATTTCAGTAGGAAGCAAACAACTTATTTCTCAGAGTAAACATCAGATCAAGTCCAAAATCCACTTTGCACCAAATTTAATAAGTCCAAAGATTCATCTGTTCTTGTAGTTCTTTTGATAAATTTCAAAATTAAGCTTAACATTTCTGCTAAAATCAGTCTAAGTCCAAAATCCATCTTAGAGTAGGAAAATGAATTGGACAATGAGAACTTTTCTATCTAACAGTTATCCTTTAGGAGGAATATGAGAAATAGTATGCTTAACTATTAGACGGATTCAGTCTGTCACCTTAGCTGTATTCCCAGTCTGCCTAAAGTCCGTCTGAAATTTGGGTTTTTTAGGTGGAATACACCCTGAATCCACCTTAAAACGTGGTCCAAAAACATCAACCACACTATAAGCAAGGTCACGAGTTATTGAGGGACCTCCATAACAATATGAAATGATGCTATCCTTGTTGGACATAGAGAAAACCATGCGGGGGGGGGCGAACTGGGTGTTTAATGGCTGAATACTCATTTTATAGTTGTGTTGGGAATAATTTTCAGTAAAGCGCTTTTTTTTAACGAAGTTATCTGTTTTTATGTATTAAAAAATGACCTTTATTTTCAAGATGCCAAACCTTGAGAGATCGTTAACAATATTCCAACTGGTTTCAACAACCGTCACGTGTACACAAAAACGTTGTTGAGTAGTCTGGTTCCCTGATCCAGATGCTCCCTGCTTTGCTCTCTATGATAGTGGAATGCAATGCATGGAGCATACTAATCAGGGAACCAGACTACTTATTGATTCAACTTAACAATCAAACAAGATTTCTTTTATTAAAAAATAACAAAAACACACACAAACACACACACACACACAAAATGGAACACTTGGTCCGTGAAACAGCCGACATCATCGAAAGTCATTTTTTTAATTGTCCTGTTAGTAAAATATTGATGCAGTGATTTCATTGCAAGTAATAGTGAAACTTCTCATCCGTGAGGAAATTTCCAAGTGCTAAGTCAATAATTATAAATTAACTACAAAGTCTGAAACTAGCTTCTCATTAATAAAACATATCTGTGAAACAGAATGTCATGTCATCAAATACTCATTTCATTTGGTTGTCTTGCTATCTTTGATCACAGTTGTGAATGAGTATGCTAATTTAAGGTAGTTTAATTACATTACGTTCACACAAAAAAAAATTGTAACAGTGTTCGATGACCTGTCGCTTGACCGGGGCTGTTAGCTCTTACCCAGGTTCGATTTGCATGTCTTTTAACTTTTCATTTATTCCACCCCCTTTATTTGATACAGAAGACTAATTAACATGGTAAGCTTTTAATTCAGTACAACAATACAACAAATATCAATATGATCGCAACAAATACTTAAGCAAATTAGATATCATTACACTTAAACCTAACTAAAAGATAGAACTAAAACATCGCATTTCACTTGATAAAAAAACTTATTTAATTGGTATTTATTTATTATAGTGCTTTCCTCAAGTAGGCGTTAGCACCAATTTCATTGATTGAAATTCCATTGCATACTGTTATTTACGGTGTACCAAGAATGTCGTTTGGAAAGAAATTTTAACAAAATACATTACTTCTTATTAAAAGTCAATAATTTCATAATGTTGATTCAAATTTCCAGGTCATATCAGCCATTTTTGATGATAAAGCTAACGATATGTCAAGGTTTCATTACCAATTTTGATCACCATTTTCTTCATGTTCAACAAATAGGGTCAAATTATTGGTACTTTATAGTAACAAAATGGGATCCACAACTGACCACACGTTATAAGTGAGTTTGTGGGTTATCAGGGCACGAGTTATTGAGGGAGTGGTGTATGTGGGCCACAATGAGGTGGAGGAAACTAGAGCACCTGTAAGAAATGCCACTGGAGAGAAGACAGACTTTTCAGACATATCACCTCAGTGCTGTTTGCTGGCCTTGTATCAGAGAGACATAAGCCTTCATTGTAATCATTAGGCTGATAAAGACTTTAAGTCATCAAAACTTAAATGTAGAATCTAGCAGTCAGATTGGCTGAAATTTTTAAGTTGAACTTAAATTGACTAATAAAATCTCTTAAGTATAGCTTGACTTTAAGACTTTTGTACATTTGCTTGCTATATCTGTTCCTGTATGAAAAGGAAGAAGAACATATAATTGATCCATGATTAAAAACTCCAATATATGTATGCATTGTGTTCCAGATCCTGCTGCTATGCAAAAGTGAGGAAATTAGTGAATTGAAAATAAGAAATAGTGAGAAGAAGACCCTCAACCTGCTGAATAAAGACAAGAATAAAGCCACAATCAGGTTTTTTTGATTTTTTAAAATTTAAGATATTCTAACCACATAAAATTATTTAATTCAATTAACATTTTGTTTGTCAATGAAGTGTTCATTTATATTTACTATAATTTTGAATAGGAACATATTAAGTTTAAATACAAGATTTGTCATCTTTATGAAGTCTTGTAATTTTTCTTTTTGATAAAAGCTTATTATTTATTTTTGTTTGATTTACAGATATCCACTGCAGGGAAGGGTCAAGACAACAGACATGAAAATCAATTGGTATGTTTTCCTTGATAAGATCCTGCCAAATTTCAGTATTTATGTCAGTGTGTAAATGATCCACAAAAATTTCCAGAATTAGTCAGTTGCCTCCACACAGCGAGGATACTATTTCCATCTATGAATCATCATCAGACTCGAGGTAGAGTTCACAAAGTCAGAGGTCCAAGCCATGCTGAAGAGAAATAAAAAAATAAAACATTATGGAAACATGCACTTTCTCCCAATGCTAAAAAAAATTGCTTAAAATATTGCAACTAGTTCAAAAAGCTTGGAAATCAATGTCAGTGTAGGCCCTTTATTTGCAGAGTGTGTTTCATGTAATGTGGATTTTATAGTATTATAGTTTATGGAAGAAGATATGATATCACCAGACATATGCAGACAACATCACATGGGTGAAATCTGGACCAGAAAACTGTTGAGAGCCTTTTTAAATGTGAAACTTGATAATTGCAGTGAATATTACCAGATGGACACCTGGCAGTAAACAGCTGTTATTAAGTGGAAACCATTTTCCCTTTTTTTCAGTTACAATGACATTGACCTTCAGTCTTTGATTCCAAAACTGACGATACTTCTTCCTTACCCCAGATGCACACCATTACAAAAATTTCAACTATGCTATTCGCAGAGACATGTGATTCAGAGATTCATAAAAACATTCCCATTCTTTTTATACTACCTAGTGACAGCTGTTTTTTATGTAGATGAGGGTGCTGACACATTAAGTGTCAAAATGACGACTAATTTCTACTTGCAAGGTGGCTAATGAGTGACAGATGTAAATAAGCAGTAACTAAACAGATGATGAAATGTAATCAGTTATTTTAACAGCAATAGTATGTCCCAAATCATCATAACATTTTGACAGTAATGTGAAGCCAGCTGATGAAGGTTTTTGAGATATTTCATTATCATCAGACAGAAAAGTGATGTTTTCTACCATTCAGAAATTGTCAAAATGAATATTACAATTTGAAAATTGAGCAGTTTGCTGAAAATGTAAAATTCTCTTCAAGAAAGCCAAATCTCAAACTTGATGAAGATGTGTATGAATTGGAAAAATTAAAATATTTGAGATATTAGAGGCAGTAATAAAGTTCAGCATACTTAAAAGTAGCCTTTCTATGTTTAGGTTTGATCCTGGATACTGGCATTAATTTGAAATTAGCTTTATTTGCCTTTTAAATGATACTGATATGATTTAATTGCATAAAGAATTAGAAATACACAAAATATAGCAGTTGGTTTGTATTCAAAAATCAGAAGAGATAACTTATTTGCTCATGTTTAGACCCAAGATACTGGCCTTATATTTAAAATGCTTTATTCAAATGTTGTGCAGTTTATTGAAATTTATTCACTTTTAAATGACAACAAATATGGCTTGATTTGAAAGAATAAGACAAAATTTTTCAAATCAGATGAAATGTTTCTGACAGTTCTGTTCAAGGTGTTTCAAGGAATGAATTTTATGTTCAGTTTAATACCTGGATATTAGCAATTAAAATTGAAATTTATATTCCTAAGGCATGTAAAATCTGCAGAAAATTTATTTTTAACTTATTTTAATGGCAGCTAAAGACATGAATAAAATAGAGCAACCGGTACTGAATTTTAAGTTGCAACAGAAAAAAGTAGTTCAGGTTATTTTTAAAGACAGAATTGTATACTCATGTTTACCTCTTAGATACCACCCTTAAAATTAAAAATAGCTTTGTTAGAGTTTGATTAATTAGTAGAAAATTTACTTAGGTTTTATATGTTGCCAGATATGATTTGATTTAATGGAAGATGAAGAACATATAAAATGTAGACAACAGAGATTTTACGACCAATTTGAGTGTTGATTTCACAACCTTCCCATGGACTTGTTACATAATAAAATCCATTTTTCACAAAATTAAAATAAAATAATAGACCAATAATAATAATATTTTTATTTTTTGTGTTAAATGTTGATGATATTTCCCAAATATAACACACAATATTAAGATCAAATTGAATTTTGAGATACATATGTACTTGAAATTGACTCACAATATGGATTCCCCCATGATCATACTCTAGCATAACCTTGCACCACCACATGATGTTTGAGTTGATCCTGTGGTCAGTTGCATATCACTCATTCAGATGCCTCTTCTATTTATACTACTCAGGTACAGAATTAGGTCTTTATGTATGTATGTGTGATGTGGACATAAAATGTATTAAACATTGTGCTACAAGTTTCTCATTTTAATTGCTTGTTTCATAAATCAAACAGATACTAAGTTTATACATGTATTAGAAATTGACAAATTTTAAAGCTTATAGTTTTAGTTTTTTGAAGTCAAATTAGAAGCAAGAATTTGGTTTTCCTTTTTTTGTATCTGTCTGAGATGAAGACACAATTGTGAGATAAATTTATCATCAGGAATGAAATGGTTTGAGTTGTGTATTGTGTCATAAACTGTTTAAGTTATATGTTATGTTATAAATGTCATACCTGCTGGCAGATGGCAAAGTACATGTAGCAGCTGCTATACCAGCAGAAGTTACAAAGTGGGAGGCTTGCATATGGCACAGGAACTTAATGAACTTTTCCAGTTAATGTAGACTCAGAAAACTATACCCCAGAAGTACAAGGATTCATCAGTTGTATGTTTGCACAAGTGCAAATTTTACAGACTTTTGTGTGACAACCATCGGAGCATCTCCGTGCTGTCAGTGGCCAGCAAAATACTTGCCAGAATTCAGCTGAATTGTTTTGTGCATCAGATTGATCAAAGGCTCTTGCCAGAGAGTCAGTGTGACATGGTGTTTGCTGCTCATCTCATCAACTATAGGACAAATGTCAAGAACAGAACTCGAGCATGTACACAATATTCATCAGCCTGACAGAAGCCTTTGACATAGTCAGCTGTGGAGGCCTTTGGAAGATCATGGCAAAATTTGATTGCCCAGAGAAATTCATCATGATGATTTGGCAGTTCTATGATGGCATGATTGTTTGTGTCCTAGATAACAGTGACTCATCTGAACTGTTCCAAGTCACCAGTGGAGTCAAGTAGGTTGTGTGTTTGCCACATTCTTCTTCAGTACGATGTTCTCTGCCATGCTTACTGAAGTCTCCAAGACCATGATACTGGGATTGAGATTAGACACCAAACACTGGTCCCACAATCAATATTAAGAAGACAGAGGTGAAGCACCAACATGCACCAGGAAAGCCTTATTTACAGCCTACCATCACAATAAATGGTCATACCCTCCTGGGAGTGGACAAGTTCAGCTATCTCGATAGCACACCATCACATTCAGTCCACATCAGTGATGAAACCAACTGTTAAAGCAAATGTGACTTTTGGCAGACTACGTGCAGATATGTAGGAATGCAGAGGGATCAGTCTACCAACAAAACTTAAGGTCTACAAAGCCATTCTGTTGTCGATACAGCTGGGTGGTTGCAAAACCTCGACAGAGTACAGATGTCATGTCAAGAAAATAATTTTCACATGGACTGTCTGCAGATACAATGGAAAGACAGGGTCCCAGACAATGAGGTTCTCACACAGGCAGGCTTTCCAAGTTTGCACATTCTTCTGATGAGATCACAGTTGAGATGGGCAGGCCATGTCAGCTTGGTTTAGAAGAAACACTTTAAAGAGTCCCACAATTAATGCCTGAAACACTTCAACATTGACCCCAAATCCTGGGAAGATGCACACAGGATCACTCCTCCTGTTGGAGTCTCATCCATACTGGAGCTACAGACTTGAAGAGAACTGCAGAGACAGTTCAGAAGTGCAAGCAGCAGAAATCTCAGAACTGCATCACGTCTTCTGTTGATCAGAGCAACACCTATGCTGCATCTTCTTGTCATGTGTGCCACAGACAGTGCACACAGGATCACTCCTCCTGTTGGAGTCTCATCCATACTGGAGCTACAGACTTGAAGAGAACTGCAGAGACAGTTCAGAAGTGCAAGCAGCAGAAATCTCAGAACTGCATCACGTCTTCTGTTGATCAAGCAAACCTATGCTGCATCTTCTGTCATGTGTGCCACAGACAGTTCAGAACACAAATTGGCTTGATAGAAAACAAATTGGCTTGATGAGCCATTTGCTTATACACAGAAATCAAAGCAATTAGTGATGTCATGGTCAACTTCGAACTTATTTAAAGGTAGCTGGTAAAATAGTCAATTCACAGATATGTAATTCTTTAAATTTTATAAATACTGGTCAGTGAGCCAAGGTTAATATGCTTTCAGTTATTTAATTCTCATTATTCGGTTTTAATGTCCCTAACAGATCAAGTTCATGGCAGTGGGCAGAAGGTGTAGTAGTGTTAACCATATCTGTCCATTCCATAAGCCTATTGAAATACAATTTTATTCTGCTCAATAACTTTTGAAGCGCTTCTTTAAATGAAACTAAATTGAATGATGTATATTGCTATAAATATACTTTGGTTAGTTTTGAATTCCCTTATTTTATATATTGGACTGAATTTGCCCACTGTTTAACTTAGATATTTTCCTTGAAATAATTAAATAAAGTTTTCTTTATTTACACCACATTGTTTGAGCCATCCATACTATATTTACAGATTGTTAATTAATTTTTTTTGGAATCATTTCAGTCTTATTCAAGCAACACTTGGTTGTCTTCCCATCCAGGACTTTGGTCTTCAGCAGGATGCATCACGCCTGTTCCGGGCTGGGCAACGAATTACGAGATGTACTTGTCATTGATGAGACACATTTTCTCTTAAGATATAATTAAGAATTTGATGTGATTATGCGTACACTCTAAGCATGCTGAATAAAATGCATATTTCATTCAACACCAAATTATAGAAATAACAAAGCTTACTTTAGAAGATTCTTGATCAGAAGATCATTGTTTACTGTGTCATTAACCATGAGAAATGGGTCCTTTATTTCTGTAGAAGATCATTGTTCACTTGGCCATTAAACTGATAGATTGAGACAGAGGTCCTTTTATTTCTATAGAAGATCATTTTTTGCTTGGTCATTAAACTGATAGATTGAGACAGTCTGAGGTCCTTTTATTTCCACAGAAGATCATTTTTCACTTGGTCATTAAACTGATAGATTGAGACAGTCTGAGGTCCTTTTATTTCTATAGAAGATCATTTTTTACTTGGTCATTAAACTGATAGATTGAGACAGTCTGAGGTCCTTTTATTTCCACAGAAGATCATTTTTCACTTGGTCATTAAACTGATAGATTGAGACAGAGGTCCTTTTATTTCTATAGAAGATCATTTTTTGCTTGGTCATTAAACTGATAGATTGAGACAGAGGTCCTTTTATTTCTATAGAAGATCATTTTTTGCTTGGTCATTAAACTGATAGATTGAGACAGAGGTCTTTTTATTTCTATAGAAGATCATTTTTTGCGTGGTCATTAAACTGATAGATTGTTGGAAGATGGGTGATTAAATTGATTGATTGAAGAAGATCTCCTATGGTTCCTCAGAAGGATCATTGTTCACCAAGTCATTAAATGCAAGAATTGGGGAAGGCATCATTAAGGATCATTGTTCACCAAGTCATTGAACTGAAATATTGGGAAAGGGGTATATTGTTTCTACAATCATTATTCACTTGTCATTAAACTGATAGATTGAGAAAAGGGTCCTAATATTTGTGCAGGAGATCATTGTTCTTTGGGTTATTACACTTATAGAATGAGGAAGGTGTCCTGTTGTTTTTTTCAGAAGGATCATTGTTCACCAAGTCATTAAATTCATGGATTGGGGAAGGTGTTCTATTGTTTCATTTTTCATTGGTTTATTAAAAAGTTGTTTTGTAGATATTGCAGAATCCACCAAAAACTGTTACCCAATTAAAAAATAGTGAATTCACAGTGATGTCAAAGAAACTATTGCAAGATTCATCATTAAAGATAAGTATTCTCATGAACAAAGCAGTTAGTTTGAGTGCACATAGAATTGAACACCCTCTTGTTGAATAAAAGTGTACTACTATGTGTATCAATGTACTGACACTTATAGGTGATCTGAGACATAATTTTTAGTTAAAACTTCTACATAATGTTGTTGTAAATGTCCAATTTCATCAAAATTCAGGTTTAAAAAGTTAGCAATTGAAATGACCATTTGGAATGCTTTGTATCGTAGATGAAATTTGGCTGACTGATTTTATGAATGTTAACATATGTGAAAAACAAAAAAAAGGATAATTTGCATTGAGACATCACACTGTAGATGAAGCTATAAGGATATGGAATACATGTTTCTGGATTTATAAATGTATATAGTATAGTCTTAATCAGACTGCCATGTTTTCAGTGCAGCAATAGGCATTACAAGTAATATATTTTCTTTTCCATATTGGGATTGGGTCATCCAGCTGTCACACTGATCAAGAAAACTCTGGGACTATTAAACCAAACTAGACCTCATTGAATATTTGGATACCTACAGATGGTCACAAGACCTAATTAACTTCTGGTAGCAGCCAAATGTTCAAGGTGATGGGGGATACCTTTTGGTTGCAGAAGGATGTCATCTTCTTAGTAAGATACAGTGGATCTCTAGTATATGTATCATATAAGTCAGTGGTTCTTAACCTACAGGTTGTGACCCAACACTGGTTCGTCATGCTGTTTTAGGTGAATCACTGAGATCAACCTTAATAATTTGAAAATTCCTACCCAAATGGTTTCTTAGCATTTGATGGGTAGTGAGACTAACACCCCAAACCAAATTTGGGTCGCTGCCCAAAAATGTTAAGAACTGCTGGTATAACTGAACTGGACCAAATTTGATATCAGATGTCTTAGTAGACTCTCAAAATCTGATAGGTTCTTATAATCCTGACCTACTTTGAAAAGTTAAATGGTTTAATCTGTATAGATGGATGGATGTTTCATTGCAAGTCATTCAGATTTTCTATTCAGTTCATCTAACATTTGGGTTAATATGTCATTTTCATTGTGAATAATTTATGTTGGATTAAAGAGATTATACAATATCTTGACTAGTAAAAAAATTGTCCCATATTGATCTTGAAAGGTCTGGTTGAATTGCTTTGGCTGAGGCAGGATTACAAGTCCTTATTGAGTGCTGTACAGTTGACCAAATGCTTCAAGGCTCATCTCTGGGAGGATTCCAAGTTTGTGGCTAAACAACTTAGTGGCATAGGTATCATCATCATCATTATTATTATTATTATTATTATTATTACGTGGTAGAGTAGGTGTGTAATTACATAAAATATTTCTCACATAGAATTTTCATCACTTTCTGGTGGTGATAGCTTTATTGTCTTCATAACTGTCATCATGAGTAATGTCAAGGTTTTGTATAAAAGTTTTTAAAAGTGATATCTCTCATAGCACAGGCAAACTGTGGTATTTGGTTTAGCCCATGTTGTTGGAGCTGTCCACCACCTCTGTGATGGTGTCAGGAGTAATTTATTTATGCCTTAACATAATTTCAGATATATGCAACAATGTAGCAAAACATCTAGTAACATTGCATTGTGATATTGTTTATATTTGTCATAAGCCTTGACAGTTATTTTCCTCTGACATCTTTACCTTCTTAACCATTTGTAGTAAATCATATTCTCTGCTGTACATATCACTCATTACTGTTTCTTAGCATGAAGATATTCACCCAGAACTACATCTGATTCACAATTGGACATTGGTATTTTCATTTTTAAACTCAAATGTATTGAATTGTTGATGTGCAAGTATTGTCTTTTGTTTGAAACTGTTTACTTTACATGTGACAACATTTACTAAAGGACTTGGGGGAAAAAAATCACTTGTGAAGACAGTAAAATTTGAATTATCATAACTTTATTAAGTGTTGCAAAATTGTTTCCTGCTGGACCTGTTTTCAAAATTGAACTTTGAATCTTACCTGGATACTCTCTCTGAACATCAAGTTTGCTAGTTTTCTTTCAACAGCCCATTTATATAAATGAGCAGATGAAAAGATATACAGTGTATGTGTCAGTTGAGTTCAAGTGTCAGCAATATCAGGGTATGATCATTAGTGAAGTAATCATGAGCCTAGTGTTGTATGTTGATATACACCACCTTTTTACAATATCATCATGATAATATCCTGATGTCATGTTAACAATGAGACATGCCCAGCAAGATGCCAAGGCCAAGGTTAGAGCTCACAGAATATTCTTTTTTGTCCCTCTGACCATTGCCTACAGACTGTTGCTATTTATATGTAATAAGCATGTATTTATTGAAAGATACTAAATTTGCTCATTACCCAACTGATTCAGGTATTAGTGCTCTGTATTAGTGCTCTGTATTGCAATGGAAATGGATTTATGTATTCCCAGTGGGAGTGGGTGAGGTATATGAAATTTAAATGGTGTTGCTAATGTATATTTTTCGTAAACAATGTTCTCGTGCTAAATCATACAATGATACATCATCATGGCAATATATCACTGGTTTCCATTGTTAATTTTCTTTTAAGTTCATTGAAAGTCACATACATTATAGTTCTGTTTGCAGTCAAGATATTGTCTTTATGGAATCCCTGTGGAATGCTAATAGTAAAATCTCTTACAGGCCCTACACTCTCCAACATGCTGGTGAATGCTGGAGTTGTCAGTTTTCAGAAGATAGAGGAAACCAATCCCAGGGATCTAGAACTAGTAAGTTCTCCAGAATTTATTAGAGAAGATTTATCTACTGATCATAATATGAAGCATAGATGCTTCTAGGCCCTTGATTGCTAACACAAATCCTGTTAAAACCACATTGATCTTTGTCCAAGATTAGACATCGGTTTTAGCCTTTCATCTTCAATACATCATTGTTCCTTGGCTTAAAGCAATTGCTTTGACATCAGTACTCATACTGGAGATTGGAGGGGTCCATGTCCTACAAACATATTTAAGTGTGTTTTGTCACATCATGGCTAATGTATTTTATTTTGCTGGGACAGGATATTGTATTTACCTACTTGTTCATGTCTTTGTAAGTTCCAGTGTTACTCTTTGGTATGGAGATTAATTCACCTATACAAAAGCTAGATAACCATGACCAAATTTTCAAACTTTTTTATTTTCAGCTATTTGTTTTTAAAATCTGTAATATCTTTGACTCAGTTTCATAATTCATACCCTTAAAATTGAAATGTAAATACATCTGAAGGAGAGAAGATCATTAACACTAAAACCAGGTCAGTGTGCATACATGAAAATTTCAGCTTTTTATAGAGAACTTTCCTCTTCGTATTTTCAGCTTTCTGTTTTTCATGTACACTCATGAACATATAAGTATGTGGGTACATTTGAAGAAGAGAGCCAGCCATACCAGAATTAGGTCACAGTGACCTAAGTTTCATGCTTGAGTGACATTTTTCTCCATACTAGTCTATATATTGACAGCTACTCCAAAATTGTGATTCTCTTGGTGAGGGTATTTCTGTATATGAGTACACACTTTGGTTGGTTGTTTTTTTCCATCAATGCATTTCTAGGACATTAATTCATATGAGTAAGTACTAAGATGATAATACTGTTTACAGAGTGAAGCTTGTCATAAGTTGTTCACTTATAAAATTATCCCCAAGAATGTATTGGGGTGTCTGTTTCAGGTATCACCACAGTAATTGTGCTAACTGTTATTCCATTCTGTTGTGGTTTCAAAGAAAGTTATTAATATTTTTTCTCAGATATTTTATTTGAGACCTGCTGACCATTGTTCTACTTTGTATTAAAGAGAGAGCAGCAGCAAAACCTTAACAGAAAAAAAAAATGTCAATTGAATTCTGCCACTTGACTCTTTCAAAGGATAACAAAAAGATACAGGTGTCATTTTGCCCATTCCAGGAGTCTCACATGTGTTAATAATTCCAGTCATTTCATTTAAATGCAACTATTTTCAGAAAATGCCACATAACCTCTACTTCATTTTTTATATGTCCAAGCTGTTGTTTAACAAAGTCAGAGTTGTCTTGATGGACGTTTGATTATAACTAATGAACTGGAATGCAATAGACTTATATGGAAATGTATTAGAAAATTAATTATTTTAGATTACAAGTAGTAAAATGTTAAACCATCTGGTTAGGAGGGTAATTGTTTACATGAGCATAAATCAATTGAGAATTTTGGAAAGGATGGAGATAAGATCTTTTAATGTAAGCTTTGTTTTACATTGGCTCTCCATCTCAAGCAGTTGTAGAATTTCTTCTAATCATGGCATCCCTTATGTCGGAGCTGTATGTACTGGTAGCCTTATATTTAAGACATTGTTCATTATTGGTAATTGAAAACTAATACATGGAAGAATTGATGCTTCTTACCAATCAGAATACTGGTTTTGTGCCAATGTATTGTGCTTCAGTATATGCTGAAATGGCAAAAGTCATAACCAACAATGTTGAGAGCAAGGAAAAAGAGATATGGTATTTTCCAACCTATATGATAATGAAGTGATCTTGCATCTGATTGGCTTACTTTGTTAACACACTGGTTCCCATATGAGTAGCCATATTTCTGATCCAGTTAAGATCATACTTAGTAAATATGATTATATCATGAATATAACAGATGAATTAAACAGTGAGTGAGATCCACACATTCTAATCATCATTTCACATCTGATCAGCTGAGCTTGTTACCACTCTGGTGGCCATATTTTTGATCCAGCTTTGATCATACTTGGAATGTATGCTTATATCATCAAGATCTTGGACAAGTTTAGTAGTAAGTGAGATATCCAGTACAAAATAAATGGCTAAGGCAAGGATTTGTCATGGATTCTGGTTATTAAAAGTGATGTATTTGAAATCCCGCTCTTTTATTATAACCTTTGAAAACTCCACACAGAAATAAGAAATCTGTATGGCTAAGTGGTGGTTTATCAACCAAAATATTTAAATTGGCCCATATGCATTTTTGAGACCTGTATGGGTTTTTAAAACCCATGTCTTCATATGCACATATGTATATGTAGCACTGATTACATGTAGACATGGATTATTTGTCAATGAGATTTTCTTGCAAAGGCAGGTTCTTGGTGAATGCAATGGTCTCTGTAGATGGCATAATGGATTTCCTATAAAATTAGCAATTTGTTGGACAGTGCCAACATGACAAGGAAAGTTAACAATATGACTGTGTTTAACCTTTTACAGATAGATTCAACTATATTCAGCCTCTAAGAAAATTTTTAAGGAGATATAATATCACAGAAGTTTATGCAGTATTTATTTTTTTAATGTGCAATTGAAAACTGAATTGCAACAGTCTTAATTAATGAATATCTATTAAATGTAATTACTCTGCACATAAAAGTTTCAAAGTAGCTTTGTTAAATAAATTCTAAAGTACTATAACAGAATAAACCATTAAATTTCTTCCTTTGTATTTCTTTGTCTTGTTGAATCAACTTGTATATTTGATTTTTTTACAGTATTTTAAAGACTTTGAAATCTTGTAAGTTTTGACTGCAAAATATTTAGAAAACCATTTGATCATTGTACAATGCATAAACTTGAAGCCTTACAAATTCTAAGTTAAAAATCCATCTCCATTCTTTCAGCAAGTTTTCTATGTTCACATTTCAGTGTCTAGATCAGGATTAAATTGCATTTTGCTACTGAAACCCATTTTAATTCCATGTCATGAGCAGGATTTCTAAACAAGAGGTGGAACCCTGTTCAGGGTCAAGCAATAGGAATCTGTGCTTAAATTATGTATTCTGCTCAGCACTATGAATTTTTCTTAAAAATCCACATGGATTCCTTGTAAAAGTCATACCATAGCCTGGTGGATTCTTGTTCATGATTTTGTAAGGGATATGCTTATTAATGAGATGATCTTGTATCTGATTTGCTGATTTTGTTACCTATCTGTAAGTCATATTTCTGATCTGATTTTGCTTAGATTTAAAATATGGGCATATATCAAGATTTTGGATGCATTTGATAATGAATAAAATCACACATATTAATGATGTGATCTGATATATATGTATTAGAGGTGAACTTCATGAAAAATTACTTGTCGAAATATTTTTCCAACTTAGTTACCAAATAATTAAACCTAAAGACCCTTTTGTCTTGTAAGGAGGTTAGTGAGATAATGCAGTGTGGATTAAAATGGGCGTTGTGTATTTTATATGCAAAGTTTTTAATTCTGCATGTGATACCTTTTACAGAATATATACATATTACTTATTTATTTGTTGTTTCCAGATTGTCAATCGTCACCCACCTTTTGGTAATCAGATCCATGACATGGTTGCTAGACTGCCCAAGTATGAGCTTGTGATAGAACAGGTAGGTTCTGCATATACCTTTAAACTTGTTCCCATGGATAGGATAAATTACTTTTGTCTCAGAGTAAAGACAATTAAATGTAGAATATGGATGTTTCTCTTTAAACCTATTTTTTAAATCTTCCATACCTGAAAACTCCATATTGGTTGTTATTATACTTCATAATTTAAACATAAAAGTATGGCCTGCACAAAAGTTACATAGGTATTACTTGTCCCTCTTTTGTATGTGAAAGTGATGTATCACTGGAAGAAAGAACATGTTAAAATAGAGATTATAGTTTAGTGAATTTGTGATAGGATATGAAATGGTCAGTGATCTCACGGAAATTTAACAAATTGAAATGACTAATGCTGCACTGTGGCATTTTCGCTAGCCTAAGGTCATTGATTGATTCTGTTGTACATCAACCCTTGATATATGTAGCTATCTTGAATAATATCTACCTCTCTGCTGTCTTATTGGTTGCAGCTGAATGAAGCTTTCTATCTAGGAGGACAGTTTTAAATATTCATCATGGCCTCTGCAGACAACATATCTTACATGTTAGTTTCTCCAGTTCATGCACAATTTTTTCTTGAAAGTCAAGGTGCTTCTTCAAAACACTGATTCAGCTAGCTACATATGTTATTGGTCAGTCAGTGTAGAACAAAGTGGATTGATCGCCTTTATCCAGCTAAGATGCAGCTATAATTGGATCAGTAAATCAAGAGAAAAAGAAGAAAACAAACCATATAAATTATTGGAAAGAATTACAAAATACTGCGTATTCAGATACAGAAGTGTGATCTTGGTGTATTTTTCAAACCTAACCTTTATATATATAGACACATTGAGAAAATAAATACATCAGTGTTATGTATATTTAACTTGTATTGTGCGATTGACCTTTATACATAATTGAAGGTAGGAGTTGGGGTCTATCTAATGTCTTTGTTTTAAATAACATATTACATAGCTAATTCTTGTCTATAATTTTAGATTATATATTAAGATCATTATTTCTTGGAGGTTTACATGTTTATGTGGACTTTTGATCTTGGAAGTTTTTAGAAGGGATCTTGTTTATGAATTTGATGTGAAAATGACCCTCATACTGGTTCTGTTATTGTGTCTTAGTTTTTTATATGAAGGAGAAGTAAACAGAATTACTCATTCCTATCTTAACATCAGTCTTTAAAGGAATCAATTCTGCTTGCAGTCAGTTAATATTTGAGAAGATTTATTTATTTGAATTATTCATTCAAATTACAATGTGCTCAGTAATTATTGTGAATTCATTTAGAGACATTTTGGATTATGTCATAGTGATACATCAAGACTTTAGCACATCAACACCTTTCCAGGCTATTGGTACATCAGTAAATTTAATTTTGGAATTCATTCGGAATACCACAGGGATTTGTTCAATACTTTTGGACTTGTGATAGAACCTTTAGGACTATTTGGATTTAATTCACAATACAGTGAGTTCATTTTCAATTTTCACTTTGTATTCTAGGAAAATAAATTATTTGTTGAATTTTATAAAACTTGTTGATTTTCACTCTTTTATGCTACTTAGTTTAACCATACAGTCATAACAATCAGGTCCCTGTTTTTATTCAGAATTACTGGTATCTACAGTAATTCTTAACAAATGAACTACAGTTCATTAAAATGGTTCATGGGGGACTCTTCTTGATATTTGCCGCTCTTATTTTGCCATCATCAAAGTAAAGGTTTAGTTAAGATGCATTTGCAGTTTCTTTATCCCATATTAGTCAATGACTTCATTTGCAATATTCTTCATTTTCTTCTCTTTCTCTCTCCCTCTTCCCCCACCCCAACTCCCAGTGATTACCTAAATGGTACATCTTTTTTCAGATCTTATGAGGATTGTGATGACTAAAGTCCCAATGCCACCATTTATCATAAATTTCACCATTTTTCCAATCTAACTGAAGTTTGGAAGGAATGAAATAATTTGTTAAAACAGCTATCTGACATAAACAGTTCTTTGAAATAATCAAGATGTAAGGTTTAAATGACATTCAGATATTCACTTTAGAATTAAAAGGTTCCTCCCCTTAATTCAGTCATTGAAGTCACTTATAATTCCTTTCTATTTTGGGAGTGCTTCAAAAGTAGTGATGTGATGCCTTCAACAAATTCCATTAGTGACTAATCTAATAACAACAGCATTTGCATGTGGCACACAGATTCATTTAAGAGGGAATAAAGAGAGGCAAGCCTGCTTTTTTTAAGTGGTTCTGAGAAGAAAAAATGTGCATTAGATACAAATAAGACTTGGGTGAATATTGGTGGGGCACTAGAATGTTTTAATGCTTGAACTTGGGCTGAAGACAATCCAACATAGCAACAGTGACAACATAAAATTTAGTGTCCACCTTTCAACTGAAATTGGTTGACCCATGGATGTCACCAGTAAATATTGGATTAATTCATACACATGTGAAAAATGGCAGTGTTTCTCAGTTTGAGGGAGAAATTACTTGATTCATAATGTGATGAAATCAGGTTTCAATGAAACCCAGCAATGTTTTGGACCAGATATCTTTCAATATTCAGTAATATTTAGATGATTTTGCATATACAACTTTATAATGGCATCATTGGGGCTTTGATTACATATAATATGCTTGGGAAAGAATTAGAAATAGTGCCCACTTGAAAAGCTCTCATGATGCCTCCCTGTTAGCCATAGCATAATCGGTAGATTCCTATTAATGTCTATCTTCATTTAGAATTGTTAAAGGGGACAACTACGGATCTTATCTGGTTTTGGTCACAATTTATGACAGTGTATGGCACAAAAAAAAAAAACATTTTCACTTGAAATGACTATTAGTGTGTAAATTGGTACATGTTTACATAAATGGCTGGTTGGTTTTCTAAAATACTGTCACATATAACAGCAAACTGATTTACCTTAAGTTTAGTAGTAAATTTTTTAATTCTGCTGCAGTAAATTTTATAGAAAAAAACCCAGATTCTTCACTATTCATAATATTCTACACAAAATACAGATGATTTACAGAAAACATGTCTTGAGCAACCTCTGCTATGAGTGAACAACTTTAATTTATAATCACAATCATAATGAATGGATTGATTTTATTATATAAATGCACTGTCAAGAACAGCCAGGAATGTCACCAACGACCACAATTGTTTGAAAAATATGTTTTTGACACTGCTACAAATTACCACATTGCAAAAACATTTAAACACCACTGACCTTGATGATTCTTTGTAAACATGATCGCATAGGAGAGTCCTCAGGCAAATTGCAGATTGTTCTAAACAACAGTGCTATGAAGTACTGTATCACAGAAACAGGCGCAAACACCACTGACCTTTATTTAATCCTCTGTAACCACACCCACTTAAAAAGTAAAGAATGTTCCAAACAAAAAAGAGAACAAAAAGACAAAAAAATGAGGTTGGCTACAGGTTTACTAAATTTTTACAGGTCATGCAGATCATGCCATTTAAAACAGACTAAAGGACATGTCACTAACTGTAGTGCCGATTTCACATGGATACCCATTGATATTAGACATTCTTTATTCAAAGGGAATATACTTGGACATACAGTCATTTCAGAGGCTTGTATTAATTTGTTATCTTTTGTCAGAACCCACACAATGCCGATAATGTCACAATGAGAAATCTTTTTAAAGGGCTTCAATATAGCGTTTGATTACATTGTTTGTCTTTGGTGTTAATAATCCGTAATGCCTGTGGTGAATGAGGATATTGTCTTTAATACTAGTTAGTGATAATTGTTTCAGATTTGTTTGTCATTATTAAAGGGTAATTGTGTTATGTGTTGCATTTTTGATGTTACAGTGATTACAGCCCACACAAGAAGCTATCATTTGTTCACTTTAATTTAACAATTTGCAACTTTTGTTTATACAGGGTTCACACGGTACCTTGAAAAGTACTTGAATTTTTATTCATCCTTGAAAAGTACTTGAAAATCATTTTTACCTTGAAAAGATTTTGAAAGGTACTGGAAAATAAGCCTCTGTCCTTGAAAAATAGAAAATTAATCAACAGACAAATGTACAAAAGTTTCTTGTCATATCATTATGTCATGTAATCGAATAATACTGTTTGCTGTTGGGTGGTTTACAACACGTGACCAATCAAATAGTTATAATTGCACGCGGACCTGATTATAGAGAGCATTAAAAAGTGCGAATCTTTTCCAACGATCATTCTTCTTTGTCGATTTATTTTCTGTGACAGCAGTACATCTTGGTATTTTAAATCATGATGAATCAGCTGTTCAAACTCTCGAAACAAAAGATAATGAAAAATATACACAAAAATGGTCGCAATTTGTTCTTATTGTACGTCCAAACTCCTGATTTTCGGCATACAATCTGAAATTCGGAAGTCTGCTGGAAGTCTATTATTGACTTTTTTGGCATCACAACCAAACTTTGGGCATAAATTACATCCGTATGCCTGTTAACAGAAAGGCTGCTTTCTGCACAATGTACTTACATTTACATGTAAATATACCTGTAAAATTTTGATGAGCGATCACGCGACAGCAGATATAAAAAATTAGATGCTGTGACATGTGGCATTCTTTTGCAGGGGACAATTTTAAGATGCTGCATGAATGCATCATATCATGCATCAAAGTTATTCCAGAAATTGATTTTGTCTGCTGCGGACAACTTCAGGTTTACATAAATTATGCAAATCATTATACACAAGGTTGGCCGATGTGTTTTCTTGAAGTGTCGGAGAGAGAAGGTGGGCTTTGGCAATCTCTGTAAACTCCAATCGCTACCAAATATTCCGCAGGCTGCATTTACACCCACCAAAGGATAACACATGTATGTGGCACTGAGAATATGGATGATTTATCTGGGTATTTTTCTGCGAAAGCTTACCCATTTCACTTGGAGCAAAATGCCTGTGTACTGTGTGTTCAACCCGAGTTGGTGTCAAAAACAAGAATACAAGACCTGGTCATTAATTTCCCATATACTTGAAAGTGAAATAATGGTGGATTATACCACCATAATAAAACTTTCTACAAATTTGCCTTTACCAAATAACAGGGTTATCAACTCTGAATCTGAAACAAAATTTCTGTCCTGTTGATTTTTGTTTGTAAGTGTTGTGCATTTATTTATCTCATCCGATTTATTGGGTAAAGAATTGTTTAACCTAGTGTACCTTATTTGCTATGTAATCTATTGGGGGTTCTTTTTGTTCTTCATATCAAGATCTGAATTCATTTGTGTTTCTTAGAAATAAAGTGTTGTTTATTCTCCTAAGATTTTTTTAAAATTCGCTATTATAAAGTCTCAAGTTCTATTTTACTAATATTAGGAAGCCCCTTGCCAGGAAATTACAACATTCTCACCAATCCTTTAAATGGCCATTGATAAATATACCTAAAGTGCACTGGGCATTGGGGTCCTTGAAAAAAATTGGATAAAGTCCTTGAAAAGTCCTTGAAAGGTCCTTGAATTTTGTCACACCAAAGGTGTATGAACCCTGTTATAGAGTTAATCAATTTTTGCTGTTGGTCTTTCCAAAAATGTTACTCAGAACACCAGTTACCACATCATTTTGATTAGTTTAAGGTCTGCAGTACTCATTAACCTTTTTACTTTGAGCAAACAATACTACTCTCCATATCTAATCCACTAGATCAAAATAACATTTTTGGATAGCATCTAACTTCAAAATGAATTAATTTTGTGTCATTAGTTTATTCTGCATACCTTAAAAATGTTGCTTTTTCACAAATGACATTAATTTACTAAAATTTGAGTTGTTAAAGAACAAACTATAATAAATGAAATTCATGATCAGAGTGAAATGTTTTTTTCAGACAATGAAATTTGATCAGTTATTTCAATTTGCTTATAATAGGATGGGGGATGTAATAAAACAAGCGGGACAGAAAAATTAATGCGATTTGGTATTTAAACATTTATTTTCATTCCCGTTGCAGATTGCCCATTACAGTATGAGGACCAGTGAGATAGTCCTGACTCTCAGTTTGGCAAATAGACTGGAGTTACAACATGACAAGAAACCTGCTGCAGGCAGTAGCATGACCCCCAACCACTGCTGTGTTCTACTAGTGGGAGATGATGACAACAAAGTGATTTTCAAACGAAAGATTATGTAAATAGCTTGTTTGTTTTTGCATGTGAATGGCCTTGACTTCTTCAGTGGCAGCTAGTGTTGTTCTCAGTAATCTTTAGATTGTGCTACAGCTCTTCATCATTATTTTGCCCTTCATTATAACATGATTCCAGATATAACATCATACGATGGACCTCATTTGTTTTAAACCATATTTATTTTCAGAAACTTTGTCAAAGGCTACAAATAAATAATTTTGGGTGTTCAGTAGAAAGCATGAGCTTATTAGAGCATTGTCTCCCCTCCTCATATCAGATAAACAATTCATTACTTTCCAATATTCATCACTTCAAGATTTATAAAACTGTTTTATTCCAGTTTGGCATAACAAAATTATTTTACTACCATATGCCTTTTTCTCTAATTAGCCACTGTTATTATATAGCTGTAGAATACTTGAAAGTGCACGAAGGCACCAAACCAGAGTGTGGTGTGAAAGAGGGTTATGCATTTATAAAATGACAATGAGACCATTATTTCTGAATATGCATTGGTGAATCCTCCATGTGATTTGAGCATCCCTTGTGAAAATATATAATTGCTTATTAGACAAGAATGTCATGAACTTACTTTATTTTCACTGAAGAGTAACAGTTGAAGCTTTCCAATCTAGTCTGCATGCATTATTCAGTCACCAAGGGGCAAGTGACTTCATTTTTGGGCTACTTACTTGCATAATGTACCCCCACCCCCAATCAGGGAGGTCCCAAGGTCATTGTAAGCTCACATGATGTTCAGAGCACCTTTTTTGAAACAGAGAAACAGATGGAGAAAAGTATGTTTTGAATATTGACCCATAAGGGCTTTTCCTAACTTAAGTCAGGACTAGATTAGTAACAAGCATCAGCTGAGGTATTTATGAACATAATGTTGGCCAGTATTTAATGTTGATCTTGAGATGTTAATCTACCACACACAGAATTACTGTGTTGCAGCAAGGGGGAGCAGTATTTTCTACATGGGTGTTTTCTATTTCAGCTGAAACTTTGGTATTATATTATACCATCAATACTCACTAATAAGTTGGTTGTGACTGCAAGCAACATAGACCATTATCTGCCATTGCATAATGTGCCAATAGATCAGAATTTGTCTTGTTTGTTCTACTGATTACTCCTAATAAACTGTATAGACCCAGATATGCCAGCACATTATGTAACAGCTGATCTTGGTCTGTGCATTTTGCAGTTGGACTTGACTTATAAGCAAGTATATGGATATGGTATGCTTAAATTTTGTTCTCTATTATGCCAAAGTCTTCTGTTTGCAGAAGCTGTTTTATAACTTTATCATTGCACCTTTTCACAGGCAAGACAACATGTTATGGTGAATGCTTGTTCCACATAAAGAAAATCTGAGAAACTTTTTTTATATGATTACTGTTTATTTTGAATTATGCCCCAACAGTTTTTGAGACTTTCTGGATGTAGACGGTTCTGCCTGCAAAACACTGTTATCATGATTTGGCAGATGAAGTTTAGTAAGCATTTCTCTTGAAATGATTAGTTTTCTTGCCATCTCAACAACTCTTCCATTTTATGTCCAATTGATGCATTTTATGAACTTTCACATCTTTTTGTGAATACCTTGTTTGCATAACTATTATTTGACAATCTTTTCCTGATAATTTGTTAGCATTTGTGTTTAGTCTCAATCATTTTCAAATGTGATCTCCGGCACATTGCGTCTGGGTGAGGCTGTAAAATCTTGTAGTAGCTGAGGTAATTTTCTTTAAATTGTAAAGTTAGCTGAGATAACACTTGCTAAATAAATTTATTTGGAGTCAAACACCAAAGCCTAAGTCATCCATGACAAAAATAATAAATGGATCAGCTCAATGCCGAACAAAAGGATGTAACAGACATACTAAGGTGGACAGATGACAAGATCTCTGACCATGGCACTTTCCATATTGTCAGCTGGTTTTACAAACAGTAACATATTAATAAAGCAATAATAATGCAAATTTTTGCTATTACAGTAGAAACAGATCATCAGGAAAATAAAAATAACTTACTAGGAGAAAAATACAGAGATCTCATAATATAATTATTGTATAATACAAATAATTCCTCAAACAAACAATTTACTTAAGTAACTGATGCACTACAGTGAAAGCAGGGTGAGAAGATCTGTTATTATGGCATCATTGTTGTGTGGGTCTTCACAAGAAACAGACAATATGAACCATTGAACTACGTGTGACTATGACTGCTTATTTTCAAGACTGACTAGTTAAACATAATCAGGATTTAGATGCCTACAGGACTGCAGTGTTGGTCTGCGACATGTACTTAGTTTTGTTTGCAATTGGAAGTATACAATTCTACCTTACACATCAGGTATGTGCAGTTTCCTCCAAAAGCTGGGCCAAATAAGCAATTTCTAAAGCCACAAATTATGTTGTAAATAGGTGGATAAAACCAGGTTGTGAGCCATCTCTGGCCTTTGGGCCATATGTTACACATGCCTATTGTACATTAAGGAAACTAGTAAGCAGACTCAGCTCTGTGATTGTGGTTACCAAAGATGAAATAAAGATCTCTGGTATCTATAGCTGGAGTTGCAATGCAGTTATATATATATATATATATATATATATATATATATATATATATATATATATATATATATATATATACACACACATTTTTTTGTGAAGGTGGTGATGATATGATCTCACATGATGGCAACCACAGCCAGCTTGAAAATCTTGTTGCCACTACTCCTTCATGACCAAATGGGATTTCCAATGAAATGTTTCTTATAAATATGCAGATAAATATGAATGCCCATCCTTATGACATTGGTTTCTGCAGCATAACTTTACCAATGTTTGTTTTTAGATTTCAGCTGAATTTATTATGTGGCTTTATATTGAAGGAACCCTGAAAAAGATACATTCTCAGAATTCCAGAGAATCATTTACAGAAGTTATGCCCGTTGATTTCCCATCCTCCTCATTTTTGCTCTGTAGCATGACTTACTTAGATTTATTGGATTTCAAATAAATTTGGCATGCAGCTTTGTACTGATGAGACCTTGAATAGTTTCATTTTCAGGCTTCTGTGATTTACATGAATTATTCCCCCAGATTGTCTTACCTTAACATTACAAGGATCATTGGATTTCAACCAGATTTGGCATGTAATTTTATAGTGACATGTCCTTTAATTATTTCAGTTTATGGTATTCCACAGCATCAGTTAGAGGAGAGTTATATTCCCTCATTTCCTGTCCTGTTAACTTGGTTTGAGCAGCATTATTAAAAGAGTGAAAGATTCTGATTGCCCATCTTTCTGACATTGGTTTCTGCAGCATTATTGAATATGGATTATTGGATTTTAACTAAATATGGCATGAAGTTTTGCATTAATGAGACTTTAATTGAGTCATATGAATTCAAGTCACTTTGCTTTCATTGTTATAAGACTTGTTGCCCTAGTGAACTTGTAGTTGAATACAGTAAAATCTTATGAATGCAATCATTCTCATGGTTTGCAATGAATTACAATAAAACTTAGTAAATGTTATGACCATCCAAAAAATGTGCTTGTCAACAAATCATACTGCTTCTGCAATTTTTTGGTCACTTCTAAAAAATAGATGAGAGCTGGTTTATGACCCTGGCATTGGCATCTGCATCATTTGTCAATATTCACTCAGATAAAAGTATATACATATGTACAGTCTCACTGCATCTAAACTATTTTTCATTCATAGGTCCTAGGCAACAGTTTGGAATGTTTTTTTCCTTCTGGGGAGGTGGTTAAAGGGGCTAACTTGGTTAAATTTTTGCATTAGCTCAAGTTTATGGCACAATGCATACTGGTATACCTGGAATCATGAAACTTAATGAGTGGTTATATCTTGCTGAGAACAGGTCCTCTTCATAAAAGCTGATCACTGTGACCTCTATTTAAAGATTTACTGACTTGGGTTAAATTTTGTGTTTAAACTGTTAATTCTTCAATAATTAACTAGATGATTATATATATATATATATATATATATATATATATATATATATATATATATCACTTAGTACCACATCTATACAATATAAAGCACATAACCATATAGGCTTTTTGCATATTGTCAGATCTAAGATAACAAAACTTGGTAAGGATTGTATTAAGATGATCACTATTCCCTCATTTCAGTAATAGACTATTGTGGCCCATATTTCCTGCTTCACTGATTGGGTTTCCTTTTGTGTTTAATGCTAATTTGTCATGCACTCTTAATGCTAGAATCATGAAAATGATGATAATAGTTATCTCTTTGAAGGTAAAGTGTCATTTCGGCCCTAAGACACTTCAGCCCAAGACATTTAGCCCCTAGACACTCTGGCCTTTAGACATTTTGGCCCTAAGTAGATGTTCCAGCCCCAAATAAGTAAGCCATTTCAGTCCTTGACACTTTGGCCTTAAAATGAAATAAATGTAATTGACATTTGTTTCCAATAAAAACTGGCTAATACAAATAATTATGAAATCTTTTAACACTTATTAATAAATAAGACAACTTGTAAATGGTGGGGGGTTTTGTTGGCATGAGGTGTCTTTTGAGACTTTGCAGTATATACCAATTCAAAAATTTAAAAGGCATTATTCATCTCTTGATATTTAGAAAAGCTCTTATGAATTAATAATAAAGATGACTCGTAAATGCTGGTCATTTTGTTATTGGCATGAGATGTCTTTCTAGTCTTTTGCGGTTTATGCTAATTATGAGACGTAAACCAGTTCTGATACTTGTTTTTTAAATTCTAACATAAAGTATAAAAAATATTCAATATTTGTAAAACTATTAATGTTAAAATAAATTATAATACAGTTGAAATATAGGACCAAAATGTCTTAAGGCCAAATTATCTTAGTGCTGAAATGTCTTCAGGCTAAAACATCTAAGGCCAAAATGTCTTAGGGCTGAAACATCCATGGGCTGACATGTATTTGGGTCAAAGTATAAGTAAACACTCTATTATTACTGTACCTTTAAAAGAAAAGAAGATGATTGTGGATCTACATTTTAATTTTTGTTAATTTCTGGTTAAATTTTGCATGAAGCTTATGACCTAGAACATTGTAACTTGGGGAACTAAGGAACTTGATGATGGAATGCATCTTCAAAAGTGCTACATCCTGTTTTCAAATGGAGCACCCAATGACTTATATTTCATGATTAACTGACACTGTTGAAATTTTGCATTGAAAATTGTTAATTGGGTGCTTCAGTACTTCCCTTTACCCTCATTTGTGTATCAGAGACCCCCAAATTTAAAATATGACCCACAGTTCTGACACCAAGGTTTGTTTTTTATTTAGTTTGACCCAAAGTTCTGACTCCAAGGTTTTTTTTAACTCATAGTGTTGCACCCCAAAGGGAAACACATTGTGTATGTTCCTATCATGAAACCTGCTAATTGAATGCATCTCAATTAGTACTACACATTTACAACTAAAGATGGTCAATATCACCTATGTTGTATGCTTTGCTATTATGGTTTAAGTATTTGTGTTTATGACCACATAATTTCTTCAATGCTATATACATCCAAGCCTATTCAGAAATGCCCTTTCTGACCAGTGCAGTTGAGAATTAGAATAAATATGTTTATTCAGTGGTAAGCTTTTCATATTAATAACTATATATTTCATATTTTGATACCTTAGTAGGTTAACTATGTATTCTACACATGAATTAGAATAGGAATTAAAAGTGCTGACTGCTTTTCATGCCAAGCCAGACTGTAGATGCTTAAAGGTAGTTGTTGGTGCATAAAATATGCTTGTATACTGGCTGTTACTCCAAGCTTACACAAACCTTGTGACTTTCATGCAGTAAACTGGGACTTCAGGAGGTGGACAATAATCGTAGCTTCTGAAACAGGTTTTAATAACATTGGAATGATTTTTTTTTAAAAAAATATACAAAAGCAACATTAATCTGGTTTTTATCAACTCATGTATCTCTCCATTTGATAGAATAGGATGTTCTTTTTTATTGTTTTATCTTTTTTATGCTGTGTCACAATATGTATGTTTTTATATATATAAGTATATAGTTTCACGGTATATCAGTGCAACACTTGTTGTATAGTGCCAGTTAAAAAGTTGAAATTTTACATTTTAGAAAGACCAAAAGTTAAAATGTACAGATACAAAACTACAAAAACATTTTAGTTTGAAAAGAGACCAATATTTCATTGTCAGGATAATTTTGCCTGAATACATTTTCTGCACGATAACTAATGTTTGCAGTGTCTGCTGGAAATTACTACAAACTTTGTAAAGCTGAGATATGCAATCATGGATTACGCTCTGGTTGGTCTAAAGACTGTTTTTTAGACAACTGTGCAGCATGATACATATTATGGTCATCATCTGAAGTTGCACATATCCACAAAAAGCAATAGGTTAATGTTTATGTTAGAGTTATTGCCCTTTTTGAAATGGAATCTGATGTAGCATACAAGAGAATATTATGAATGTAACTCATCTCAGTTCCAGTGGATTGCCATGAAATGCTGTATACATTATCGTTATCATTTGAAGATGGGCATAATGATAGATTACTTTCTCCAGCAATTTTTGTTGAGCTCACATTAGTGGGAAAAAAGACATACTTATAACAGTGTTGTCATTAGTTAGTCATGGTTCTTTTAAAGGTTTTCAAGCAATGCTTTGATTGTGGGCCTGACATGCAATTTTTGGTGGATTGCAGAGAAATTTGGTACATACATGTGTTATGGTCATCATCTGCAAATATCAACGAATCATGTCCTCTTGTGATTTTTATTAGTTATTGCTCTTTTATTTGGAGCGGGCTATAATGTATGACAGAACATGATGAATGCAGATAATCTCACAGTTCTCAGTTGATTGTCATGAAACTTTGTACTTATCATCACCATGATCTGAAGATGTGTATATCAACAAATCATTGTGCTCAGAAAATTTTTGTTAAGAGTTTAGTCCTTTTTATCCAGCAGCTGAATATGAAGTAAGACAGACTTTGCAACTTATCTTGCAGCTTTTTACGGCTTGCTGTAAAACTTGATGCATATTATAGTGATCAGCAGAAGATGCACATACTGACATGTCTTTGTGCTCTGGCATAGTTATTGACCTTTATACACCACTCCCTCGATAACACGCGCCCTGATAACTCGCAAACCTGCTTATAACGCGGGGTCAGGTGTGGATCCCATCTTTTAAACCAGAAAATACCCCAAAAATTGATTCCTATTTATTGAACTTGAAGAAAATCGCGATCAAAATTAGTAACGGAAACTTTGATATATCGCTCGTTTTATCATCGAAAACGGTAGATAGGACCTGAAATTTTAATCAACATTATGAAATATCAAATTTAAAAATAAGTCATACAATTTTTTACATTTTCTTTCCAAATGGTAGTACACTGCAATTAATGATATGTAAGGAAATTTCGATCAATGAAAATGTCACTTACGCCGAGTGGAGGCCATGTAAATAATTTTTTTATCAGTTGAAATTTATGTTCTAGTTCTATCTTTTAGTTCCTTTTAAGTGTAATCATCATAAATGCAATGTGTCCTCTTGTAATTAAATGTAAAATGTGTCAATCTATCATAACAGCTATGTCCTCAAGCGTTTCTCTAATTAGGTGTCGACCGTGTTTTGATAATTGACTTGCAGAAGTGTTTGTTTTGTTGCACTGAATTAATAGCAGGTCTCCATTGTATTATCACGTTAATTATGTCTTTTGAATCAAATAAAGGAGCTGGAATAAAAGAAAAGTTAAAAGACACGAAAATCCTACAGACTTAAAATCTAGCGGCCCCGTTCGTATGTCGGGTGAACTCACTTCATTTGATCAATCATTGTTATAAATGTTATTGTGTATGTAACATAAACTACCTTAAATTAACAGACTCACTGGTAACTGTGATCAAAGATAACCAAGCAAAATGAATACTTCATAAAATAAAGAGCTTGGTTTCACAGATACAGACCACTGTGGGCAAGCAAGTTTCAGAGAATTCTTGAACTGGCACTTAGAGATATCCTCAAGGATGATAAGAAGTTTCATTATTACTTCCAATGAAATCATGACATCAATACTGTACTAACTGAACAATACAAAAACTGAGATTCGACGTAGACGATTGTCTCACGAAATAAATTTCGCTTGTTTTTGAAGAAAAGGAATCTTGTTTGGTGGTATATCAACAGGTAGTCTAGTTCACCGCTCTTTTGACTCCCGATTTGGCAGGATACAATTAAATACCACTCCGGGAACCAGACTCATCAAGAAAACAAAAAGCAATGACGTAAGACACAGATATTTTCGCGTACACGTGATGGTTGTTGAAACCAGCGGAATCTTTCACATGTTGGACATTTTGAAAATAAATGTTATTTAAACAGAATAATGAAAAACTTTATTATAAAAAGCGCGTTATTAAAAATTATTATCGACGTGATTGTAAAATGAGCATTCAGTCATTAAACGGCCCAGTTCCCTACCCCCCCCACTCCGCAGTTTTCTCGATATCTAAGTGAATTTTTTCAACTTTTGGAGGTCCCTCGGTAACTTGCACCCTCGCTTATAGTGCGGTCTATGTTTGTGGACCCCATTGTGTGTGAGTTATCGAGGGAGAGGTGTATTAAGTTGCCAACATCATTTCAGCATAATAAATAAAACTATTCTCCATCAGCTATCACCAAATTCTGTAGATGGTTTGCACTTGGGATATGGAAGAATCTTATTGATTTTGAAGTAAAATAAGTTAAAGGTCAAGGTCATTATAACTGAAAGAAGAAATATGGTTTGTGCAGAATAACATGGTTCATACAACCTTGAAAAATTCTTGAATTTGAAAGGTTGCTTTAAAAACTCCTTGAATTTTGCCCCAGGCTCACTGAATTTATCTCAGAATACAGAATATTCAAACAATATATAAAGCTCTCACTCATTATAACTCAGTAGTCAGGGTCCATAACTGCTGACTGCATTATGTACAAAACGGCATTATAACGAGAACAGAAGTATGTACAGAACTGAGGGATATTGAGAATAGCATAATATAAAAGAATTTGGTACAATGGAAAATTTCAAAATGTGTTAAATATGGTGTTTTTGAAAAGGAACAAAAAGATGTAAGTTTAAGGTTCACATTATCTTTTTTCAACCCATATTGTTGTAAACTGGTATGGTTTTGGTTGAAGAGTCAATAGTGGTAACATATTATATCCAGAATTCCATTATAATGATGGAGAGCTGTACCACTTTTTAAAATTTAAAACTTTTGTTAATGATATATTTTCAGAAAAATAAGGAAATAAAATACAGTAAAATAGAATTATAATAATGGTAGTTCTTCAAGTCCAAAGAGGACATGTTCTGTGGAACAATCTGTGGGCACAGATGGCTCTGCAGTGCCAGTCTTGACTTGCATAGTCTGTGACAGATGGAACCTGTGGCTGCCTCCATCTGGCTCCAGTGTTCATTTTCAAGGTCAGTTGATGCTTTGTGAGTGAGGGGATGCCAATAGGTGGGTTTGGTCCTGTGCTGTTCTTTCTAGCTCTGATGGTTTGAGGCTGCACCACTTTAGGCTTGTTTTAGGGTGTCTTTGTAATGCTTGTGTTTTGGGCCTTGGTTTCTTCAGCCATGTGCCAGTTCCTCAAAGATCTGTTTCAGCAAGTGGGTGCCATCTATTCTGATGACATGGCCTGACCAGCAAAGTTGGGCCTTGAGCAGCATTGGCTTGATAGTTGTTGTCTTGGCTTTATCAGTGATTTTGAGGTTGGTAACCTTATCTTGCCATCGGATCCCAAGGATAGAGTTGAGAGCCTGCATATGGAATTTCTCCAGCAGCTTGATGTGTTTGCAGTATACAGTCCAGGTCTCGCAGTCATAGAGCAGGGAGGTGAGGACCACTGTGTTATGCTTTCAGCTCAGTGGATAGGGTAACATTGTGATGGTTGAGTAGTCTTTTGTAAAGCCTTCTGAGTGACGGACTTGCTTTAGTGATCCTTGCAACAATCTCCCTATCAAGCAAACCCTCAGTGGAGATGACATTGCCTTGGTATTTGAAGCTGTCCACAATATTCAGTTGAGTGACATCAATGGTAATAGCTGGCTGTGATGCACTAGTCTTTGGGGCTAGCTGGAAATGAACTTTAGTCTTGCCAGGGCTAAATGTTAGGCCAAATTGCTTGGAGGCTTCAGAAAACTTGTTAAGCATTGTCTGCAGGTTACTTCTCTTGTGTGCCATGAGAGCACAGTCATCAGCAAATGGCTTCCCAGGTGAGAACTTCCAGTGTCTTTGTTTTTGCATTGTAGGTTGAAGAGTGAACCGTCAAGCCAGTATCTGATATACACTCCTTCTTGGAGATCCTGGTCAGCATGTTTGAAGATGCAAGTAGAGGTTGAAGAGGACGAGTGCCTAGATGCAGCCCTGTTTTACCCCATTCAAAGTCCCGAAGGCTTTGGATGGGTCACATTTGAGAAGACCTGTCTTTCATGCCATCATGGAAGAGCTAGATGAATCTGTGTGAGCAGCCATACCTTGCTAGCACAAACCATAGGGCCTTTCTGTTGACTGTATCTTGGTGAGGTCAATGAAGACAGAGTACAAGTCCAAGTTTTGCTCAATGCATTTCTCCTAGACCTGCCTAACTTTGAAGATCATGTCCACTGTATTGTGTCCTGGATGGAAACCACCCTGGGCCACAGGTAGGTTAGCCTGTGACACAGTAATTAGACAGTTCAAAATGACTTTGTCAAAGATCTTGCCAGTGTTGGAGAGGAGTGAGATGCCCTGTAGTTGCCTCAGTAAGCTTTTCTACCTTTATTCATGAAAGTCTTCCGGTATTGTTTTTTGTTCAGAGATGCTCTGGAGTATATTGTGGAATGCTTCAATTGCACCTGGTCCTGATGCTTTGTAAACTTCCACTGGGATTCCATCTTTTCCCTGAGCCCTGTCCAGGTTCATTTGGTGGGTTGCCTTATTGATTTTGTCAGCCAAAGTTGGTAGATCAAGTTCCTTCTGGACTGGCTGTTGGGGGATCTGTGTGAGAGCTGTGTGGTTAACAGAGGATGGCATGTTTATCAGCACACTGAAGTGCGCAGCCCACTGCTTTGGCAGCTGTCTCTGGTCTTTAATCAGCATTGATCCATTTACTGAGAGCTAAGGGGTGGATCCTGTTCTTGAAGGTCCATAAAGAGTTTTCAATGAACTGATTGTTGTCGTAGGGTTTAACGCCATTTTTTAGCACAAGATAGACTATACATGGCAGCCAGTATAAATGGTGGAGGAAGAACTTGGGAAAACCCTAGAAAGAACCACCAACCCACGAGAAGCTACTGGCAAGCTTTCTCATGTACCCACATTGGTCAAGCTTGAGACTTGAACCCACACAGACAGAGGTGAGACTGCAGTGATCCGTAATGGTGAGCACTTTAGACCACTTGGCCACTTGGGGCCCCTTCAATGAACTGAAGAACTGTTTAGAACTGTGAGTGTCTGCATAGTGCAGTACTTCATCAGCCTTCTTGTTGCACAACTTTTCCTTCATGCTGCACATTTATTTCTTTGTTGATCCATTGAGGTGTTTGAACTTGTCTGCCTTGGAGGTGGAACTTTTGCAATTTCACATATGCTTTGTTCTTTTCCTGAATGAGCTGAGTGATATGCTCATTGTTTTCATCAAACCAGTCCTGATGCACATGTGTCTTGGGTCTCAGAATGGCTTTGCTGTCTGTGAAAATGCTCTTAAACTGGCATCACTTCTCAGAGCTGACACAAGCCAGTGGTGCTTTGGCCTTGAGTTTATTGTCAAGTGCTTCTTTGAATCAGTTTTGATGGTATGCATCTTTCAGTCTGACTTTTTTAAACAGTGCTGTGATGATCTTTGGACACTTGCACCAAGTGGGAACAATGCTTATAATAAGGATAGATCTGACCAGTCTGCAGTGAGTGTAACACTTTGCATAATGCCTGTGATTTTGATATTCTGCAGGTCCTTCTGTCCGACAAAGAAATAATTTATCAGATGCAACTGTTTGGACCTTGGATGCATCCATGTTGTTTTATGTTTGTCAGCTTGTTGGAATAGTGTTGGTGATGCACAGCATGTTCTCAGCAGGACCAAACCATTGCTGTTCAGCTTCCCCACACTGTGTAGTTCAAGAACTCCCTTCCAGTCAATGTTAGCTTTCCCAAAGTGGCTGACTTGAAAATCTTGTCACTCAGGAATGTCAGGATGGTTTCAGCACACAGCAAAGAAAAGGAAATGGCCTTAAGTTTAATTCTTGGAAATTGTTTTGGGACAATAGGGCATCAACCCCTTCAAGGAACTCTTTTTTTTTGTCTTTTGTATGGTATTTTTTTATCACTACTTGCTAAGTTGCAGCCACCTCTTGTACTTAGATAACTATAAATAATACTTGCAAGAGGGAAGAACCATGATAAGTTGTGTGAAAACCTATCCAGTTCTATTGCTTCTCTGTACTTAAGGGCAATAAAATTATTTAAACAAACTGAGCTAATGAGCACAGTGATTGTTACATATACAATCAAATTTTGACCAGACTTTATTTTTAGTTAAATAGAATAAACATGTTGATATTCAGGACTTTGACATTGTTTTCAAGGTCAGTCATCTTGATTAATATTTATCTGTAATTATTTGCAAGCATGATAACACAAGTAAATTTTTATCAAAACCAAGATTGTGGATATATCCAAAGAATCACTTGAATGATGCCCATATAATGATTGTATAAATAATAATAATATTAATTATGAATTTAACCTCACTTAACATGTGGATATATCTTGAGAGAATCTGAGACTAATTCAGTAATATAATCATCTGTCCATGATATTAGGTTCAAGGTCAAAGACCATGACAAAGAATTTTATACTGTGTTTATCAGATGAATTTGTAAACTCAAAGTTATAAGAACATAAGTTTGTTACAATATTTGGCATGTTGTGGTTTTTTAAAAATAGCTGAAATGGTGTCATTTCCCAGCAGTTTAAATAATAACAGAAGGGAAGAAACAGGCATCTCTTATAGTCCTGGAAATTCTTTTTGGCCATTGGACCATCAGCCTCTTCGATACACTCTTGTTATAAAAGTTTAACTGCAGTATCAACATTAATGGTATTACCCAGAAAATGATGTATTGTTAATTGAATGAATTTTGTACTTCTGTTGTGCTCGAGGTTTGACTATATTTATTGTTATGGACATAGTTATGTTAGCAAATGCATGAATTATACTATTAAATATCTGTCATGCAATGTTCTCAAAATGTTATCATGTTACCCTCTGTATCAGGAACCATTTGCTGCTTAAAGAAGAAATGTGGACCAAAAAACTAGAAATCAAACGATCATTCAAAGGACCTGATCTATATATCAGCTATATCAGCCTAGATTGGGGTAAGGTTGATTTTAAAATGAAAAATCAGTGATGTGCAACTTATCTATCTATCTATCTTTCTGTGTCTATCTATCTATCTATGTCTGTCTATCTATCTATCTATTTATCTGTGTCTGTCTGTCTATCTATCTATCTAGCTAGCTAGCTAGCATTGTTAAGCCTTATCTAGCCTGGGGTAGATCTGATCAGTACCCACTGCCTTGCTATTGTCAAGCCTCAAGTATCGTAGGGTTTATCAGATCAGGATACCCTGCTTTGTTAATGTTTAACCTTAAATAGCATAGGGTGGATCTGATAAGGACCTCCTGCCTTGCTTATGTCAACCCTAAATTAGCATTGAGGTCAGATTAGAACCCTCTGCCTTGCTAATGTCAAGACTTACATAGCTTAGGATGGGTCTGAACAGGACCTCCTGCTCTTCTAATATCAAACCTCAAGTAGCCCAGAGTGGGCCTGAACAGGACCCCCAGCCTTGCTAATATCAAGCCGTAAGTAGCCTAGGGTGGGTCTGATCAGGAGCCCTGCTTTGCTAATATCAAGCCTTAAGTAGCCTAGGGTGGGTCTGATCAGGAACCCTGCCTTGCTAATATCAAGCCTTAAGTAGCCTAGGGTGGGTCTGATCAGGAGCCCTGCCTTGCTAATATCAAGCCGTAAGTAGCCTAGGGTGGGTCTGATCAGGAGCCCTGCCTTGCTAATATCAAGCCTTAAGTAGCCTAGGGTGGGTCTGATCAGGAGCCCTGCCTTGCTAATATCAAACCTCAAGTAGCCTAGAGTGGGCCTGAACAGGACCCCCAGCCTTGCTAATATCAAGCCATAAGTAGCCTAGGGTGGGTCTGATCAGGAGCCCTGCCTTGCTAATATCAAGCCTTAAGTAGCCTAGGGTGGGTCTGATCAGGAGCCCTGCCTTGCTAATATCAAACCTTAAGTAGCTTAGGGTGGGTCTGATCAGGAGCCCTGCCTTGCTAATATCAAGCCTTAAGTAGCCTAGGGTGGGTCTGATCAGGAGCCCTGCCTTGCTAATATCGAATCTTAAGTAACTTAGGGTGGGCAAATCAGACCCCCCCCCCCCTTTTGCTAATCTGGAGATTTGAAAATGCATCTATTGCATCAATGTGAATACTATTAAAGGCAGTATCTGGAAGAGGTATAGATGGCCGAGTATGGAATTGTGATCTATAAAGAATTGTTCAGATAAATACAGTCAGACTTGTCCTAATGGTCACATGAGTTCAACAGTCACCTGGTCACAACATCCATTCTAATTTCTCCTTGGCAGATGTCCGATACAAATGTCATGAAATCGGCTGTCACCTGTCTCCTGCAGCAGTAATTTCACCTTGCCTTCTGCAGTCACTGGAGCATATCAGCAGTGACTGCTCAAAGTGCACAAATTAAACTTCTTTTGTTTCATGAGCAAGTTTTGGTATATATAAAGTTATATTACATGAATCAATGTTTAAATAATTCATATTTTAATTGTATTTTGTAATCCGGTGAAATGCAAAAAGTGTCAACATGTCAACTTTTAAAGCAAGGCAGTTTTTATTCTTACATGAGGTAAACTACACTAGTGATATCCCTTATGGTTTAGTAGTCCAAGTTTCCTCTGACCCTTCCCACCCCATTTTGGACATTTATGTTTGGGTGTAGGGTCAGAGTCAATTGCCTATCAAAATGCTGGAATTTGCCACCACCATGCAGTGGCAGCACAGGGTAGCTGCTTGGCAGCGGGCCTAGCAAACTTAAATGATGTTACATTGAGTCATACTTGCATGAAATCAATAGGAAAATGATTTATTTTCTGGGAAATTGTATTATAATCATTATGTATTTGATCTGCTGACAGATGAGACGAAATTTGACTTTGTACTTGCCATTTGCATTTCTAGTCACATGACTATGCAAATTTCACAATGTACATGTCCATGACATCAGAGGTCCAGTACTCATTTGATATCAGCAATAAACCACTTTCCAATACAGTTGTACAAAAGTTCAAAAGTATTCAATGAAAGTCATATACTGTTTGTAAAAGAACAAAAGGACATATAATTCTCAACATAATTATTCTGAGAGCAATCACCAGAAACCTGTCACTGTTGCAGCAACCTGGAGAAAGTCAGATTCATCAAGAATAGAGCACGTGTCACAAATTTCACAATGTACATGTCCTTGACATCAGAGGTCAAATAGCCATTAGATATCAGCAATAAACCACTTTGTTCCATACCTGCAATATTTGATTCATATTGGTTGTGCAACAAGATGAGTCAGTTGAAAGTGACTCTAAACTGTCTTAGTTTTTAGAAAGTATGGATTTAATTTGGATATAATTTTCAGATTTTCATATAAATGAGTTTATATCTTTGCAGTAGTTTGGAGAATCTTTATAGAACATTTGATGTAAATAACAAATGATGTATAACTGTTTTGCTGTAGTGTATAATGGTAGGTTCTTGAAGTGGGTTGCACAAAATCTGACAACCATATACAGTGTATGTTGATAGACACAAATGCAAATTAATGATGCCACAACTATACTCATAATGGTGACATTCATTTCCCAAAAGATTGATGCAAATGTTTAAAATTAATTCGTCACGTACCGGTATTTAAAACTGCTTAGTGGATTTGAATAAAATGTTGGTATATATTTCCATTCACATAGTATTCAAGGTGCATATGAAAATAAGAATGTTTTTTAATCAATAGTATGTAAAGAGACTCCCAAAGAATACTGAAACCATCATTGACTAATATCTGAGAAATATTGATTTCTTTATATCGTTCTCCTTAATGTCATGTGAGAACTGCTGTGAAGTGCACTGCCATATGCAAATGGTCAAAACTTACAGCTGTTAAACAGATTTACATTTTTTAAACATTAAAATGTGCACATCACCTTATCAAATCAGTCCTTTCACAGTAACTTGATGCTATTCATACTCTTCTTATATGTACCACAAGCATTTTTAGCATTTCTGAGTAGATCATTGACTGGATTATATTGGTGGTAGTCCTCATCATTGTTGATCTTAACACTTAGGAGATGATGACTGTTACTGGATCCAGGTTTCCTCTGCAGTCCGTCTGAAATTCCCTCAATGGAAAATGTCCTTTCAGTGCCTGTAGTGGAATGTAGCATTGTTAGAACAACTCTACTGAGTCCACCAAGAAGCTCAGTTGTTTTCTGCCTGTGGGTAGATTCAGAATGCTGACTGCCTGCCAGAACTGCTCAAGTTTGAGTCAAATGTTACGTCAATTTTCAACATGCACGTTTGTACATTATAACTTTAAGCCTGATTGGCAGACACCTTTATTGTCCTCATGATCATCACTATCACCACTCTTGAATAATCACAGTCAGATTTGGAAAATGATTATCACTTGCTAGTATTACAGATGAGTACAAAGACCTCATTCATCCCATTCATTACAGAATACAATGGCAGTTAGTGACATGTACTTTAGATTGGTTTACATTCGTAATTAATTCAAGGTCAGTTTTGTTTATATCAGCTTTTGTTATTCAGTAGTTCATAGTAGATTCAAACGCATGTTTTGCCTAAAAATCATATTTTGTCTAAAAATCATGTTCGTTGGTCACGTTCTGCAGGTGGTCACTCACAATGGTGAGTTTATATAATAAATTATTATTAGTATTATTTATTATTATGATGATGATGATGATGATTATTATTATTATTATTATTATTATTATTGTTAAATTAAGATTATACTTCTTCTGAACAATAAAAAAGTCACTAAGTGAATAATTTGTCCATTTGTATGTGAGCATTTGTGTGATTTCTGAGTCAGGGAAGATTATTTTTACAATGTCTGAAAAATGATCTGCTACCTGAAATGGGAGATTATATATGGTTATAAATTTGGCAAAATTAATGTCTCAGCACATATAACTTTATCCACATTTGACACATTTTCAGTGAAAATGGATTTCAGTGATTGCATATTTGTTGTTGAGTTAATATACTTTAATGAGATGGGGTAGATAACTTTCATGAACCCCATAAGTGCCTTAGTGATTGCATAAGATGACATTGGTCATGTGACTGATCAGTCTTGAGAGCATAAGAAATGGAAGCCTTAGTGTCTTATCGGGTAGGAAAAATACCAAGGGTGGACAAGCGATCACTAAGGTACTTATGGGGTTCATGAAATTACAATCAAAAGTCAGCTTGATAAGTCTAGTTTAATTTATCAATTTCACTTTCCCCA